>CAUYON010041166.1:0-39134 GCA_963573935.1 Arctocebus calabarensis
TACTAGGGAGGCTGAGGCAAGAGAATCGCTTAAGCCCAAGAGCTGGAGGTTGCTGTGAGCAGTGTGACGCCACGGCACTCTACCCAGGGCGATAAAGTGAGACTCTGTCTCTACAAAAAAAAAAAAAAAAAAAGTTCAAAATACAGTAAGTATATTCTTTTCTTTACTCTTCTTTTTGATCAACATAATTTAAATGTGCCATGGAAGTTTAACTCTAGGTTCAAGTGTGCTGAGAGAGAAAAAAGGTTGGAAAATACTGCTCTGGAGTGACTAGACAGTGCCCAGCACTCACAGCTTGGGAGGCTGTGTGCCTTCCGGCTCCTTGGCCTTCTGCCCAGCTTGACCTCCACATAATTGGTTCTGGTGCTGAGGTGCAGGGTCCTCCCATGAATGACGTTTGTCACTGAAGATGGGCGCCTTGCAAAAACCTCCCTGGTGAGAGGAGAGTTGGAGAAGAGGGAAGAGAGAGGAAAACATTCCAAATCTGAATACCTTCCATTTGGCGAGTGAACGCCCTTATCCACGTGGGTGTACGTAAGTATCATTTTCTCCCACACTTTGGCCAGGGGCCTGGGAGACACCGAGGGTCTTGTGACGGGAAAGAATTCCAAAGCAGGAAATGAAACACCCATTTACCACCCTGGGCTAACTACGTCAGAATTTCACTGGTGCTGTCAGGGCTCAGGATGTTGCACAAAATGTTCTATAGCTGGCATCCTGCCTCAAAAAAGAACACACTCCCCGAACCCAGGCACAGGCAAAGGTCACCCTGTTGATTTGTGTCACACACTTTCAATTCATCCAAAAAAGTCACCGGTTGCCTGTCATGTACCAAGCCCAGGGCCATGTGAAGAATGCATCCGACAAGTTCGTGGTCTCTGTCCTCCCCTCTCCAGTCATCTTGTTTGGAGTTTTAAACCTAGTACTTCATGGAGGCTTGTTTTGGAGAGAGTATGTTTGTCTCAGCTTGGGTACGGCCCCTCCTGCCCCACTGGCGGCCGCGAAGAGCCGAGGATGGCCAGGTGCCTGCAGAGGGCTCAGCCTGGGTGCTTCCCTCGCCTGTCCTGCTGGAGAGGGACTGAGTCTGTCCAGTGCCCTTCCATCTCTGAGTCTAGGGGATCAGCTTGCGGTCATTTCAGCTTTGCTCACACTGAATCTTCTGCCCTCCCAGCGTGCTGAGAAGCTAGGCAGTAGCAGAGCCTGTTCTGCTTTGCCTGTGCCCACCAAGAGCCTGTGACGCTGCCCAAACCAGGCCGCTTCTCTCTCCACGTCTCAACCCAGCCCTGCCAGCTGCTGGCCCTGCTCATATTTTGACACATGTAAATAGTTACCAGGTGTGACTCCATGCCAGTTAGACACAAGCAAGCCTGCTCAGTGAGGTGGCCTGGCCTTCCAGAAGAGGGGCCGCCTGACGGGAGCAGCCTCCCATACCATCTGCTCTGGATGTGGCGCCTTGTTGCCATGGCACCCAAGTTATGCAGTGAAGTCTCTGAATCACTGTTTCTCAGGATCTTCGCTCAGACTGAGGAGAATCATCTCCTGTGGCCTTTCTTAGGACTTAGGGGACTGATCAACCTTGACAGCTGTAAATCCTAGCAAGCTCTTGGCATAAGATCAAAATTGCTGTTGGTGCAACTGAAAATGGCATGTTTCTGGGGCACAAAACAAAAGTATTCTCTTTGGGGTCTCTACATACTCATTTAGAAAGCCTGAAGAACCAGGGAATATAGAGAGGAGAAAAGTACTCATGAGGAAAAGGCTGCTGGCACCCCTCAGCCTGGGATCCGAGTGCCCTGCATTTGGTCAAGTGTGCTCCCTGCAGTTTGCGGGAGTCCTGGTCCCCTGCCTGCCTCACACTTCCTCCTGGTCTCTTCTTTATGTCACCCGCCTGACCCCCTATGAAACAGTTGTCAGCCTCTGGGTGAAACTAGATTTAACCTGGAGAAAAGAAAGACAATTAAATAATGCTCCATGAAGGGCTTTTAAAATACGCTTCATTTGTGGGTTGGGTGGCAGTGGGGGGAGTGGTGCAGAAATAACACACTTTTTTAATTACAACAAATGTAATTAAAAAATAGGAAATCTTATTGTTCCAGAGATAACCACTTTTTTTTTTTTTTTTTTTTTTGTAGTCTTTGGCTAGGGCTGGGCTGGAACCCACTACCTCCGGTAGTGGCCCTACCGGAATGGGGTGCCCTACTCCTTTGAGCCACAGGTGCCACCCAAGATAACCACTTTTTAATAATTGGTGTATATCTTATAAAAAGTCTTTTAAGCTGAAGGATTTAAGGTGAGAGCCACCTTCTATCTTCTACAGATTGAAAAAAAAAGAGAAAATTAGTTTAAACCACAGCATTTGAAAGACCTCATGGTCAGGGATGATGTTAATAGCAGAATGGATGGCCAGTGGTGGTGGTGTGGGGATCCCCTCCTTGGAAGTTCTGAACTAGAGCCCAGCCTGGACTATGTCCAGTTATGTCCTAGCAGGAGAAGTGGGGAAGGGGCCGTGTATGGCTGGGGATGGTGACTAAATGTTACCTGAAATTCCTTGTTGTTCTAAGATTCTCTGATCTCAGACAATGGAAGTGGTTGTGTTAATGTGGATTGAATCGACATTATAAGGTACTAGATTGTAGGCACAGTCTACGAGCTAGAGTCCGTTCAGTGCTGCGGGGACTTTGGATGTGTGGCTCTTACCTGGCTCCTCAGAGCTTTGGTGGTGGCGGTGGGGTCTCTCCTTTGATTTCTCACCTCCAAGTCCCCTGCTTCACATTCCCTTTGTCACAGTCATGGGCCTCCTTGATGGAGGGGGCCTGGGCTGGTCTGCACTGAGAACCTGTAGACTGCCCTGTGCTTTCTATCAGCCTGGCTTGGTTTGTTGTATTAAGGCTTCACAAATGGCCAAATATCCAGGGTTCTGCTTGGTTAGCCTCCAGCCTCTTCTTCCTCCACCTGAACACCATACCCTTCCGGGAGACCCATCTCCCATTCATTTTCATGTCTGAGTGCTCAGAAGTATGCCCTTTTGGTCTTTTCAAATATTTTACTTTCATCTGCCTTGGAGCTCTTGAGCCTTTGCAAATGCTATTTCCTCCACACGCTATTCTTCCTCAGAACAGATTCTAGTTCTTTTTCCAACCAGCTTTTTCTCTTGCGAGGTTCAGATCCAAGGTCTTCTTTTGGTAAAGAGAAGTGGTGTACCACAACAGTTAAGAATAGGGCTTTAAGGTCAGATGCACTATATTCAAATCCTGGCTCCAAACTAACACCAGCTGGCCAGGCATGGTGGTTCACGCCTGTAATCCTAGCACTCTGAGACAGGCAGATCGCTTGAGCTCAGGAGTTCAAGATCAGTCTGAGCAAGAGTGAGATCCCATCTGTCTCTACTAAAAATGAAAAACTGAGGCAAGAGGATCACTTGAGCCCAAGAGTTTGAGGTTGCTATGAGCTATGATGCCAGCACTCTACTGAGGGTGAAGAAGTGAGACTCTGTCCCCAAAACAAAACAAAACAACAACAAAAAGAAACAAATTCTGGCTCTGCCACTCATTAAGTTCCTTGAACAAGTTGCTTTACCTCTATGAGCCTCCATTTCTTATCTGTGAAATGGGACCACTAGGTACAGATTTCACAGGATTGTTGAATGATAGGATCATCCATCTACGGGCTTAGTCCCTTCTGGGTGAGTGTTCAGGGAGTGCAGGCAACCCTGTTATCATGATGAGGCTTCTGTTGCTGATCAGACTTGAGCTCTGCTCATTCTCCCACCACTTGGTGGAACAAGGTGTCCTGTGTTGCACATGGCTTGACTCATGGTCTGATGTTATTTTCTGATTGTTTCATGTGTGTAGATTTCATGTCAGTGACCTGAGAGCACTTGGAGCTGGGATTTTATCCCTGCCCCTACTTCTCCCCATCACCCCAAGGCCCAGTTCAATAGTGTGCATTCTGAACTCTTTCCCTTGTTATAGAGATCTACTCAGAATCTTGGTCCTCTCCCCTCTGTTAAAGAAAAAAAATTATTCAGTGGTACCTGTTGAGGCATGGTAAGGAAGACTTCATCAGGACCATCATGGTAGGTATGGGGACCACTGCAATGAGATTTTACAGTGAGAAGAGAGATTGGGCTCGATTCTGAATATGGCATGGGCAAGCGGGGATGTACTGCCAAGGAGCAGGGTGAGAGTCGGCCGACAGAAAGTTACTAAGAGGAAGCATCAGGGGTAAGGGGGTTTCTGGCTAAACTGACCTAACAGGATTCTGGCTGAAGGCAGCCCAGGGTGGTCAGACATTACCCGGAGATGGTGGAGGATGAAGAACCAATCTGATATTGAGGATGACCAGGTATTGAGGGTGGGGAGTTCTTGCCCAGCTGATTTTGCAGGGTTCTTTGCTAAAACTGGATTTTACTAGGAAGCATACAGAAGGGTCTAGGAGAAGGTTCAGAAGTATTACTAAATTTTGGCTAAGCAGAGAATTTTTGTCTACTCTTGGAGTGAGCTATCTCCTTCCCAGGGTTAAGGCGTGAGGGATTTGAAATGCCTGCAGGCCTGCCCAGTTACCAGGCAGTGCAGACACTGAATGGAACACGGCATACCCCAGGAAGGTGCTGCTCATGCATAGGACGATTACACACGTGCCCCATGGACAAGAACTGTGCAGTACTCTGTCCTGTCATTTCCTCCCAAGGATCCATGGTGACCATGAACCCTCCGGACCACTTTGTCGTTAGCAGGCTCTTCCCTCCAGAGGGCGCAGTTGAGCAGCAGCAGGCTGCTGCCTGCTTTAGCAGCAAACCGCAAAGAGCCATTTCCAGGCCTGTCCTGGGGCGGAGGCGACAAAGGGAGGAATGTGGAGGTCAGCTGAACGACCTTGCTGTCCCCAGGGATCCCTGCACAGGGCAGCTTTTCTCCCAGCATCACAGGACTGGGGGTCCGGAAGTGGGAGGGTGAACATCTATTAGCAGGAACAGCCTTTGCTAAATCTGGGCATGTTATTCTGGCGATGAGAGATTTTCTACTCAAAGGATTTGTGTGTTTGCATATTTCTGTGCATTTCTGCCATAAGAGGAAGGTATCAGGATGAATAATGAGGAACTGTATAAATGATAAGGGCAGGAGGTATTTAAAATTTTTCATATTAAAATAAATGGTCATTGACCATTTATTTGCTAAACAGAAAGGCCCTCTCTGAGGATTTATTTATCTGAGACTGTTCCAGATAATCTCAAAGCAGCAGGGAGGTGGACAGGTGGGTGCAGTGGCAGGGGAGCTGCTAAACCTGGTCTCTGCTCGGGACACTGCAGGAAGCCTTAGCCTAAAACTCAGCTTTGGATTGTGGAGGAGGGAAGGAGGAGGCCAGATACTGTACATAGACCCCTTCTACCTCCCAGCATTCAGACTAAGTATGAATTACTCCAGTTTACAGATGGATAATCTGAGGCTTAGAGGTGGAGTCATTTGCCCAAGTATCGGTCACATAAGGGCAGAGCTGGGGTCTAATGGAGCAGCTTACTCCAGAGCCTGGGCCCTAACTGTGGCTGCCTCGGCCTCCCCATCTCTAGCACGCCTTGCCTCCTGCCCTCCTCCTGTCCTCCCTGTCTTCCTTCCTAGATGAAGCTCTCTCAAGGCAGGAATAGTGCCCCTCTTGATTTAGTTTTCCTGGCACCTGGCACAGTCCTTTGTATATAGGAGTGATGGCCCCTCAATACCTGTTTGTGTTGGTATGGATGACCTAGCTTAAAAAAAAAAAGTTTTGTGAGTGAGCAAGTGCAGGAGTACATGACAGGATGAGTGACTGAACGAAAAGATGTATGGATGACACAGACACCCAGCTCCCTTCCAGGAGGCAGCTGTCAGAGGCGTTCCTGCCCTTTGCTATGTAGAAGAGGTAGCTGCCATCTCTGGAGCAGCAGGGATGTCCTGCCTGGTACCTTCTCACTGACTCTGCTGTTGCTATGGTAACGCATGACTCAGCTCTGGCTTTTCTGGGAGATCTTGGAGCTGACCTGGGGTCTTAAAGAGCAGAGGGGCCAGAAGGGCCAAGGCAAGAGATCCCACAGTGGGGGACAGTGCTCCAGACTTTTTCAGTGAAGTCCACAAACATTTCCTGAGCACTTGCCAAGAGTCTGGCCCTAAGAGAGGCATGTGGTGAGGGAGCCCCCAGGGAACACAGATTCACACCTGGGAGGAGGTGCTGAGGTTGTAGGAATTTGGCTATAAGGAACCCTTCTAAGAGCAAGGCTAAAAATTGCTAGGATTTTTGTTGTTGTTGAGCTTATTATTTGTCAGGTCCTAAACTAAGAACTTCACACATGCCCTTTTGACTTACTCTTCCAGTGGCTCTATGAGGTGAGAAATAACAATTTCAACTTTACAGTGGAGGAAACTGAGGCAAAACCAAGGCTCATAGAAATGATGAAACTTGCTGAGCGAGGACCTGGCATGGCTGGGATTTGAACACAGAGCCCATGCCATTAGCCCCTGTGCCACTTATACTGAGTCTCTCAATCTCATTGGTGTTGACACTGACTTTGTCATGGGAGAAGTCTGGGACCTGGTGGGCAGGCCCTCAAGGTGCAGCCCGGGCTGCTCTTGCTTGTTCCTTTCTGGATCATTGGAAATGTTCTGGCAGAGTGACCTTGCTGTATGACGTGATGCCTTGTCTTATTCTAGATGCTTGGAGTTTGTGTAGATTCCCTCCCTGGCCAGATTATAAAATGCCACAAAGAGGAAATACAGATCTGTGGAGAGGGCTAGGAACTACACCAGCCAGAGCTGTGCACCACCGACCTCCTCCCTGGTCCTGAACCTGGCTCTATGTACAGTACAGTGTCTGCTGTAGTCTTACTTGGGGGTGTGGGGTATGCTCGGATGACTCATTGTCCTTGGCTAGGAGATCTTGGGGCTGACCTGCAGCTTCCAGACCCTTGGGGTCCTGGGGACTGATTCAGCCTTAGGGGTCCAACCACTGCCCAGGAGACCTGTGGTCTAACATAGCCCAGCCTACTCTTCAGGAATAGGTGTAGCAGTAAGGCCATGGGGGCTGTCACTCCTCTCCCTCCAGTTGGGAAGGCAGCCAAGGGTGGCTGATGAGAAGAGACAGGATGTGGGTTCTTGCTTTGAATTTCTAGTCTAAATAAAGTTCCTCCAAATGTCACTGACCCGTGGAACAGATGTGACAAAACCCTAACTCCTTACCCCACTCTTGTCCAGCAAGGCTCACTTTGCAATTTTAAGACTTACCTGTTCTCATCAAGACAAGAAGAAATGTTTTTGAACATCTCTGAGGTTTATGTGGCTCCATCTTTTGGGGAGATAATTTGTTGTTGACAGGTTTTATTTTCTGTTTTTTTTGTGGAGCTGTAGAGAAAGTTCAAAGGATGGAAAGTGCCATTTTCACCTATAAAGGAGAGTCCTACATTGTGCAGGAAGAAATAAACAAAGGCGCAGGCTCAGATAATACAGTACAAGCACTTGGGAGACAGAGCAATTGTGTGGATTTGATTTTCTTCGGGGAGGCCTTTATGTTTTAGGGAGTTAAAACTGTTACACTGCAAACTCAAAGCTGATCTGGTTATTCTCACATTCCTCTCCCTCGGCCTCCCAGCCAGTTTCACTTTGAATTACTTAACACCCTTCATTGATCTCTGACTTATTTGAAGCCACTGGTCTAGTCTCATAGGCCTAGTTCCCCTTGTCTTCTACTTTTGTTCAGCACATAATGCTGTTACTAATTACTTGGTTTAAATACCTTCTCCTCACTTTTTTTTTTTTTTTTTTTTGGTCTTTTTGAGATAGAGTGTCACTCTGAAGCCTCGGGTAGAGTACTGTGGTGTTATTATAGTTCACAACAACCTCAATCTCTTGGGCTTAAGTGATCATCTTGCCTCAGCCTCATGAGTAACATTTGGCTAGTTGTTCTATTTTTATTTTGTTGTAGTTATTGTTGTTGTTGTTTTGTAGAGACAGAGTCTCACTTTATCACCCTCGGTAGATTTCTTGGCGTCACACAGCTCACAGCAACCTCCAACTCCTGGGCTTAGGCGATTCTCTTGCCTCAGCCTCCTGACTAGCTGGGACTACAGGCGTCCACCACAACACCCAGCTAAGTTTTTCTATTTTTAGTAGAAGGTGGGGGTCTCATTCTTGCTCAGGCTGGTGTCTAACTCCTGAGCTCAAGCAATTCTCCTGACCCTGTCCCACAGTGCTAAGATTACAGATGTGAGCCACCACACCCAGCCCTTCTCTCTTGAGTCAGAATGACTGAATAGCTCCCAGACAATAGTTCTTTTTATGGTAAGGTGTTTGATGCTGAACTGATATATAGCAAGTTGGTAAGGATAGAATGCAGTGATTACCCGGAGAGGAGGGATCACTTCAGACAGGCTTCGTGCACCGAGATGTTTGCTGCAGAATTGTTTATAATAGCAAAAAAGTGGAGACAACTTATTCCTCAGTAGGGGAGGTTAGATAAATTAGGGTACATGCATATGGACAGTGAGGTAATAGCAGCTATTTAAAGAATGAGGTAGAGCCTAATATCCGACTAAAGTTAGTGTGATAACACTTATGTAAAGAAGAACAAAACACTTGACACACACATAAAACAATTTTGGAAAGATGCATAAAAAACTTAATATTGGCTGAGGTGGCGCCTGTGGCTCAAGGAGTAGGGCATCAGCCCCATATACCGGAGGTGCCAGGTTCAAACACAGCCCCAGCCAAAAAAACTGCAATAACCCCCCCCAAACAAACAAACAAACAAAAACTTAATATTGGTATCTCAGGGTGAACTGAGGAATCAGGAATGGGATCTTTAATCTGTTACTTAATTTTTCTGTCAGTAGTTGAATTTTTTTTACCATGACTGTATTGTTTTTGTTTTTTAAAAAAACACCAGTTAAACAAGCAAGTATCTTTGGACGGCAATGGGAAAAGTTAACTCTAGAGGGGGCGGAGGGGACAGCCAGGCGGTGAAGGCACATGCTGCCCTTCGCCCCCTGGCCAAACCAAACAACCTTCCAGCTCTGCCCAGTGAGGCGGAGACTAGACGGACCATGAGAACATTCTGAATCACAGCCTGGGAGAGACTTAAGCTAGGACATCCTGGACATTCACTGACCACAAGTTGCCACCAACTCTGCTCTGGAAGTTGACCACATACCCGACAGCACCGAACACAGTGCTGCTCCCATAGTTAAGGACTCCACAGTGTTAAGGTGAATCAAGTTGCTGTCTCATTCAAGTACCACCATGGCTCATCACTGCCTGTTGCATGAAGTCCAAACCTGCCTTAGATTAGTGGTCAAGTGTTTCTGTGATTCCTTTTTTGCTGTGACTTCCTTATTTGCTTTACCTACCATGTGACCACAGATTACTGTGCCTCAGTTTCCTCATCTAGAAAGCGGGCAGGATAAGAACAGCACCTGCCTCATAGGATTGACATGGGATCATGAGTGAACACCTGCCGGTGTGTATAGCAGGGAGCCCGACACGTGGCAGGTGCTGCTTCAGCGCGGCCTGCCTCTGCGCCTTCCCACCTTCACCCCATGGTTCTGGCCAGAATGCTTTTCCTGGTCACCGCCCTCCCCGTCTCTCAGAGGCTCCATCGGGCAGTGCACCTTGAGGCCTTCCCTAATCACCTATCAGTGGGTCTTGGGATTCCAGCATCCTCTGGGGAACCTGGCAAAATGCAGATTCCTGTGCCCAACTTCTAGAGAGTCCCTCAAAGTCTGCAGTGTGGCCAGAGACTTGCACCCAGGAGATACCTGTATGTGTAGTGGAGGGTGACACTTGAAGCAAACTGGTCTGCTCTGAACCCATTAGCACTCCATTTTGATCTTCCTTGTGGGGATGGTCACAGCCGACCACTTGGAAAGCCACTTTTGCAGTCTCTCTCATGGGGGAAGGCTTGGTCCTATTTATTTTCCTTGTCCCCCCAAATGCTTGTGGACTATTAATGATCAGTTAAGAAATACCATCTTTTGCCTCCCTGTCCTCTCTGCCCCTCACGACTACTGTATGGGTGCACCTGAGAGAAGCCTGTGGTGAAGCTGATCCCACTTGGACCACAGAGCCCAAGCAGGCTCTTTAGATTCTCTCAGATCGCTCTCCAATAGCTATGCAGGGAAACTGGTCCACTAGGGTTTTAACATTCCATTCAGAAAGGAAGTGAGAAGCTTTCTCAACTAGGGGTACCGTCAGTCACTTCGGGTAAGTTTTAAAAATAGAGCCTTGTCCAACCACTCCAGATTGAATTCTGGCTCCAAGTAGGTTCAAGGCAGGGTCTGGGCAATTGACTGAGTTCTCTGGGTGTTTCGGATGATACCCTTGGTTAAGAACTACATTGCTAGTGCCAGGTTCTCAACCCGGGCTGCTGCCTTCAGTAAGGGCCAAAGATGGGTGTGGTTTCTGAGGACATAGGGCTCTCCGCCCCCAAATTAACCAAGCTCTTGGCCTTGGACCAGCCCTATCATTCCACCCTTGTCAGTAGATACAGGAAACAGTCCTGGAGCATCGTCCAAAGCAAGTGAGCAGATGCTGTGTAAAGCCCAGCATCATCGGTAAGGAAAAGAGACTCCTTGGAGAAAAGAGGGGAGGGTGGTAGTCCTTAGTGGAACGGCCAAAGCTCCCTAGAGGACTAGAAATTCGTCATTTAAAAGACAAATCTCTTTCTTCAAAAACCAAAAGCTTCCTGTTACTTCTGGCTCCTACACTGCTTAATATGCATCAGCTCTGCGAAATAAGGTCTCGGGCCGGAATCTGCCCTACAACTGGCTTTCAAAGGCTCTTTCTGGAACTCTGCAGGCAGCACACAAGTTGCCTCAAAGACAAGCTAGAAATATTCTATTTTGTTATTTTTAAAGTTTCCTGAAAGCCTAAAAATAAAAGAGGAGTGAAAGCTTCTCATCAAGAGGAAATCCACCCCCTCCCCAACTCTGCCGTGGAACCTCAGATTTCCTGAAGTTAAAAACAAACACTGTGACTCTTTCTACTTCTTGCAAGATTTAATTCTTCCTTTAATATAAATAAGGCAGCATGAAAAACCAAGAGCCCCACTGCTTTCTGCTTCAGAAGCAGCTTTGGTGCACAAAAGGTTCCTGTTTCCCCACTGTGGTCTATAGTCTCTGTATAAACAAGAAGCCAGAGGGTATTTTTTCAGTGAACTTTCTCCCAGATGCAAAGGGAAAGATGAGGGAGATCTAGGCTTGGTTGTGGCTTCTGGAGGATGGTTTTTGGTTGCTGGGGTCTCTTCCAAGCTTAAGGGATCAGGATGAGGTGAAGAAAGGCAAGGGCGATAATAAATAAGGAAATTCACTTTGATTCTGGAAATGCATTCATTGGAATGGGGGTGGTGATGCTCGGCTGTTGTTAGAGACACACTTGAGCAGGTTTATGTCCTTGGGCATCCGGCTGGCTGTTGGGAGGAGGGGCGGACCCAAGCCTAAACTCAGTCTAACTTTGGCTTACACAAGGAGGCTTCCTACTGGCTCTGTTGCCCTGATCACAGCTGAGCCTCCCCACTGTAGATTAACCCTAGCAGGCAAAAAGGTCATCCTTCTGAGCTTTATGAGGCTAGGTGAGAGTGCTCCTGGAGGTCAGGGAAGGAGAGCCTTTTTGTTGAGTTGGTTGTGTTGTCTGGGAGGCAGGGCGGGCTTAAACCCTGGAGCTGGAGCTGGAGCTGCCCCTGGAAGAGGAGGAGGAGGAGGAGGAGGAGGAGGAGGCGGCGCAGCTGGAGGGAGACACCCACACAGTCTCCATTCTCTTCATTCCTCCTTGGGACCTCTGCAAGGGGCAATGTTGAGGGAGGAAATCTCAAAGGGCCAGTGAAGCTGCAGGTGAAGAGCCTTCCTGATCCTCTTGAACCAGATCTAGAGACATAGCCCAGCTACAACTGCAGGCTCCAGAGAGCACCAGTGACCACAGTCCCTAGCAGTGCCAAGGTGGCCTTTCTGAGGCCTGGTGGTTGTGCCCATAGTGCTGTCACTGTGGGTCCTCAGTCAGCTGAGCCTCCACCAGGCTCTTTGGTCTGGATCATCTCCATGGTCAGCCAGGCTTACGCAGTAAGGGTGTGTTCTGGGCAGTGAAGAATCCCTGCTGCAGTGAGGAACTGGGGGTAGGATGGGGCTTGTAGACTGGAGCTGGGTTCTATAGTAGCTTTTGCTTCCAAGCACACCCTGCCCTAGGATTGGGACCCTGAGACAACCCAGGGGTACAGCATCCCTTGCCCCTGGGCTCTGAAACTTCTCTAACTGGGCCAGACTGCCAGCCAGACCCTGGCACCCTGGGCCCAGGCTGTGTCATCTTCCTCAGCCACCCTGTGTGTGCATTTTTTTCTCTAGATCAGCTTCTACCATCAGCATCTGCCCTCCCCCTACCACTCTGTAAGAGGAATAAAAGAGGTGAGGGGCTCTTGAGCTGGCAGGATGGTGAATGACACTCATGGTACGTACTTGGGACACAGCACGCAGGGTGGAAAGGGGTGCACTTGAGAAGTGTAGCCAATTTCAAGCTTCTCTCTGCCACCAAGTACCCATTCCCATGACAGAAATTCGCCACTTGGGACCTCGAATCTCCATCAGGTCTTTTCTTTAAATAGTATAAAACAGTGGCAGCCACAGTGGGACTCCTATTGTTGTGCAGGATGTGGATCAAAGATTCTGTCCCTATCATGCTTTAGCTGCAGATGGCTGGGGCCCAGGATTCCTGGGATTAGAGATGCTGGAACAGGTCCTTGTCAGCATTCTTATAGATCCCCAGCTATTGATACAAGTACAGCCTAGACCCTAGATGGAAAATGAATTACACCCAAACCAATTATTGAATTGTTGCTAACTCAGTGTCCACAGTGTTCTGTCATCATCTTGGCCATTCGTGGTGATCCAGAAGTAAACTGGAAAAGATCAGTCTCTAAATCCAAACAAGAGCTTTACCAACAGGTCCCAATGGCATGACAGCAAACCAGCTTCCATTTGCATTGTTTCCTCTGCTCTGTAGGGCCTGGCTTCCTGGCAGTGGCTCTCACCAAAGCCTGCCTTGTTCCCAGGACAGGGCTTGCAGATGCCCCCAGGGTGTGAACATGAGAGATACCATCGTCCTGACATCCTGATCCCACAAGCTCTACACGATGACAGCTTTCTGGGGCAGACTGGCATTATCTGTGGGGACATGAAGGGAATACTCGCTGACAAGTGCCGGAGCGTTCTTAAGCATCTCATAGAAGGAGTCCACTGTCTTACGGTAGAGACTTCGATGCAGGACAAAGGGCCGGAAAAGGTTGAGAGGCTCAGCTCTGCGCACGGCCTCGGGGAGTCCCATGGCCTCTGGCACCTTGCGGTTACCAATGAAGAAGTGATGGAGCTTTTTCTCAAGCAGGCTTTTCTCTAGGAAGCAGAGCAGATCGTGCAGACGAGTGTTGAGCTGCCCAGCCTTCCAGTCAGTGGCTCTCCTGAGGAGCAGGAGGTGCAGCAGGGCCGTCTTCAGGTGGTAGGTGCTGAGCCCATTGGGGCCGGTCAGGCGGCTCTGCTTGGAGAGCAGGAAAGAGGCAATCTGCAAACAGCTGAGGTGGCAGGAGCCCTCAGGCAGTGCCTTTAAGGTCACTCGGAGGAAGTGTCTCTCATACACTGCAAAAGACAAAAGCCAGTCTGTGCTGGAATCTGGGGTCCCCCAGGAAGGCTCCCTGGGAAGGTGGGAGACAAAGTACAGGTCTGAGTCATCACACTGGATCACAGGAATCAGGTTGAAGGGCATGAACTTCCCTGAGCGGAACTTGATCTTGAGGGACCCTGGACTGTCCAGTTGACCAAAGGCCAAGTCGAAGTCGTACTTGTGGGCGATGCGGTGCCAGGCTCTGGTGAGGGCTGTTTGGAACCACTTCATGACTTGCATGGTGTCCAGGTGCGGGGAATCTCTGGCACACAGCAGCTCTTCCATCTTGCCACTGGGCTGCACCGTGTTGTTCTTGCTGTGGAGGAGACAAAGCATGTCTTCCCCCAGCTTGGTCTTGCCGCAGACACAGCCCAGCGCATCGGCGTCTGCCTGAACCACCTTGATCTTGCCATATCCCTGGCGGTGCAGAGGCACAGAGCGGCTGGAGCACCAGAGCTCTGGGTGGAAGCGGTAGGGCTCTGGGGGCGTGAAGGGCACAAAGAGGTTGCACAGCAGAGGCCTGTCCACCTGCCAGTTCTCATACATGCTGTCCACCCCAATGAAGTCCTCCACCTCCATGTCTGTGTCCCGGTTGCAGAGGCTCCTCAGGGCTTCCAGCAAGTCATCCACAAAACCTTCCACGAATTCCCGGGTGCGGGCAGTGTCTGCCGTGGCCCCCCGGATGCAGCGCTCATAGAAGTGGCTGAGTGTGGCCTTGTCCGGCAGGGTGAGGCCCTTCAGTGGAGTGCTGCTCAAACCAGGCAGCTCGTCCTCATCACCGCCCTGGCACTCGGGCGAAGGCCCATCCTGGTGGTCCTGCCGCCACACCTCGATGATCAGGAAGAGGATCATGCAGAGGGTGCTCCAGAGGTCCCAGGCCGCACGCGCCTCATTCTGCTGCTTGCCCTCCTCCGCCACCCGCTCCAGGGCCTCCTTCTCGGCTGCCAGCCGTGCCACCTCCTCCTCCAGGCGCAGCTGCTCCAACTGCAGCTTCTCCTGGTGCTCCTGCATCTTGCGGATTATCTCTTCCTCGTTCTCTGGTACTGTGGCGTTCTCCCGTGGGAACAGTAGCGGGTGGTTGATGATGGCGGTCACCACCACCAGACACACCCGGAAGAGCCCCAAGGCCATGGCCAGAGCTTTCCTGGGAACAGAGAGACCAACAGTCACGCCAAGTTTTCCTTAAGGCCACTTTGTCCCTGGACCCTTGGCCCAACCTCTGTCCCCCAGGGCTGGTCAGAGTCTTAGTTCTCCCACTCAGCCAGATCTGAAATCTTACACTGCCCTAAAGAACCCCAGGAGCCTACACTTGCGGTGGAGATCTCTTTTTGCCCCGATAGTCCCCTTGCTGGCAGCAGCACCCCACTGTTTCTGGGAACCAACTCCTCTCCTGCCTCTCTTTACGGCTGGGGCGGTAATAAACCAACCCCCACACTCCTGAGGTGGGGGCATAATCCTGGCGCAACACAAACTAGGCTACCCTCGGCTACTACAATAGTGATTGGCTCAGGGATGAGCACGTGACCTAATTTGAGCCAATGGGAAACAGATGTTAGGATGTTTTGGATCCAATGGGGAGAAAGACTCAGCCTGTTGCTAGGGTTGCCGAGGGAACAGGATTACACCCGCAGGTGGCTCTCAAGAAGGAGTTTGCCAAAGATGCCTACAAGGAGAAAAGCAACCCCTTGCCCCCCCCATTCAGCTGTGCTTGAAGCTATTACTATCTGAGCTTTTCAGTCATATACATCAATAAAGAAGTCCTTTTTAAGTCAGATTGAGTTGTTTTTCCACCACTTGAAACCAAATAGTCTTAAATAAAACATCCCTTTCTACCTCCAGCAAATGCCATCCACCTACGATACAGTAAAGCCTAGTGGTTAAGGGAGAAAGGCTAGGTTCCACAGCCAGCCCTGTCGCTGGCAGCTGTATGACCGACCTTAGGCATGTAAACTCACCTCTCTGAGCCAGGTTTCTTTACTGTACAAGAGGAAAACAATAGTATCTCCACAGGGTCATGGTAATGATAGATGGAATGATCCCTGCAAACTACATGGCCAGTGACCAGCGCATAGAACACACTCATTGAACAGTAACTGTTTCTGAAGTAGTTTTGAGTCTAATATTCCCCCACTGTAAATGTCTTCTGATTTAAAAGACCTCACCCCAACTCCAGACCCAGATCCCCTGGCCTTCAGTCTTTCCCAAGACAATCTTGGCAATAACCTCAGACAGCAACAGAGTCATTAATTTCTTTTCAGGGGCACCTGAACTTTAATCTGACTTTTTTTTTTGAGACAGATTCTTACTTTATCTCATTCAGTAGAGTGCCATGTCATCACAGCTCATAGCAGCCTCAAACTCTTGGGCTTAAGCGTTTCTCTTGCTCAGCCTCCCAAGTAGCTGGGACTCCAGGCACCTGCCACAACACCCGGCTATTTTTTTTTTTTTTTTTTTTTTTTTGCGGTTTTTGGCCAGGGCCAGGTTTGAACCCGCCACCTCTGCCATATGAGGCTGGCGCCCTACTCCTTTGAGCCACAGGCGTGGCCGTTGCAATTTTTTTGTTGCACTTGTCATTGTTGTTTAGCAGGCCCAGGCGGGTTCAAACCCGCCAGCCTCAATGCATGTGGCTGGCGCCATAACCACTGTGCTATGGGTGCCAAGCCTAAATCTGATTTCTTAATTGTGATAGAAGCTACTCCACTCCCCCAGGATAAATTAGTTTTTAAACCTTGAGTGACTTTGGGGGAAGGGCTAATCTTTAGAATCTTTGCGATTCCAATTATGATCCACAAAGACCAGCAGCTGCAATATCTCTTGGGAGCTTGCTAGAAATGCAGAATCTCCCATGAGCCAGAGCTGCTGAATCAGAATCTGTATTTTAATAACATCCACATTAAGTCCGAGAAGTGTTACCTTATACCATAAGCCTTACATTATATACTCTCTGGGACCCTCAGCAGAACCTTGGGAATTAGCAATCTGTAATATCCAGAACTTGCTAGCTCCCTTCCTGCCTGGGACCTCTGTGATGAGACCAGAAAGTCAAATGCAAATCAGCTGAGGTCCTGAGAATGTTGGTGGAAAATAAAAACATCAAGGGCTCCTCCCACCCTCCACTCTCACCCTGCCATGCATGCTGACACTGCTTGATAGGACCTTTTTGTTAGGCCTAAGCTCCACTGCCTTTGGCTTAACCCCTGAACTTGAATTTGCACAATGAAATTCTGTCCTAATGGTGCTTAGAAGCAGTGATTTGTCACCAGCTGAGCATACTTCTGCAGGTTATCCCTGGCAAGGGGCAAGATATAGATGGCCTGAGCAGTCTGCCACCACACGTGGCAAAACTTGCTTGCTCAGAGGTGACTCAGACAGCTACACCCCATGCACAACTAGCTGGACCTTTCAGTAGTAGCTAAAAAGGTTGGAGGCAGGGAGGACCAGCCATAGAGGAATCCAGCGTGGAGACAAGTTCAAGGCTTAGAGGTGAGCTCTGAAGCACTTACAAGTTTCCTCTTCAGGAGGAAATGGGACAAGAGTAAGTGGAGGAAGTCACACTGGAAGGTAGATGGGGTGGAAAAAAATGCAAGGAGCAGTAAGCCAGCTTTCTTCCCCCAGTCCAGGAGCAGCTTGCTGGATGATTGCAGAAACAGGTCAGCCCCGGTTTCTGCATCAGAGAAATGTTGATGAAAAGTTTTGCCAGGGTAGTCCAAGACATAACTGGGAGGCTGGCTGATTAACATGGATAAAAGTTTAAGATAGAGTAGTAACAGAGTGCAGCAGCCAGTTAGGAGATAATTTGGGAGTTATCAACGGTCCTTTAGAACTCCTGTACAATAAGCAGCCACCTTTGGGCACAGCAGGCCTTAACCAGTCACAGGAATAGACCTGCAATTCCCAATCCAGGAGGGAGTCAGCTTCCATGTCAACTCAGGGTGTCAGAAGTCACCAACTGGGAAGTGGTGCCATCACCAAGTCCTGTTGGTCTCCACCCTACACCTTTCACAGTGCTACCTGCATACACTTATGCCTCCCAGAGGAGGGAAATGCAGTAAGAATCTCCTGGTACTGGGGTAGGAGGTTCAGAACTCCAACTAGGGAGAACTGTTAAGACTCTAGAGGAGACAGACGGGGTACACCCAGCATGTGAGCCTATTGAAGGTGACCTTGAACAAATCACTCGACTTCTCAGAGAACCAGTTTATTCCTCTGCAAAATGAGAATAAAATTTGCTTTTGTAAAGTTTGAGCAAGATAATAGCACTTGCAAAATGCATGTTCTTAAGCAAGTTTTCTCATAACAGGGTAGCTAGGATTGGGCTGGGAACACACAGAGGACCTTCCCTGTAGGGATTCAGGATGGAATGGGGGCCACATGGATGCCCCTATGGGGAACTCTGGCAGGATGCAGGCAGTCCACAGTAACATGGACAACTGCAGAGTTACAAACAAGACTGGGCAGAGGCTCCAGGGACAAATGGGGCTATAAAAAGAAAGAGGCCAGGACTGTGCATGAACCCAGATGACCTGCATTTGGACTCCGATTCTTCCCCTCGCTGAGTGATCCTGGGTGGTTCACTTAGCTTCTCTAGGAGGCCCATGCTTTGCCTGTGAGGAGTTAATACATGCCCCCGCTTCATAGCAACGTTGGGAAGGTTGAATGAGGTAACACTTTGGGTGCTTAGCACTGTGCCTTGCATGGGGTGGGCTCCTTGCCCCTCAGCACCCACAGGCCTGTGGTTTCTCATCTGTCAAGCACACCAGCCCTGCCCAAGTGCCAGAGGCATGGAGGAACGCACGCTCAGAAGTGCTTTGACAGCACAAAATGCTCCACTGTTGTTGCTGTTCCTTGGCACATCCCTCCCTCCACCCTGGCCCCCAGCAAGAGGGGAAAAGGCTTCAGAGCCTGGGATCCTCCTGTAGGTCAGGAGTTCCCTGTGACTCACGTCCCCCCACCCCCCAGGATTGGATCCCGGCTGTCATTTTGCTGCTCACTAAACTCTGCACAGGCTGTGTCTGCAGCATCCTGAGGGATGGGGCTGGGAGGGCCAGCCAGGCGGGGGTAGAGGATGGAGCAGTAGCTGAATTTGAAGCCTCTACCACTTCTTCTTCCCAAACCAAGTTATGGGAAACACATAGGTCCATGGGGACCCTGGAGGTCAGAAGAAGAACAGGGCGCGAAGGAATCCAGGTGTTCAGACAGGACAGGTGGCTGGGAGCCTCTCACTCACATACACATGAGGGGAATGGGGCCAAAAGCCGCATTCCCCTCATTCCAAAGATGTGTCCACCTTGGCCCGACATTCTCATCTCTACCAGGCTGTCTCATAGCTGGTAGGTTTGGCTTTTGGAATAAACCTGGGCCACTTGGCGGGCTGTTGTCTGTCTGCTCACCAGGAAGCCGGTGGCAGGAAGCCTTCTGAGTTCCTCCCCACCCCCACCCTTGCTCACAGAGAAGGGGCAGCCCATGTAGCTCACAGTTAAACTTAGCCTGGCAAAGGGCCAGGGTCACAGGGAAGCAGAGACTGAGGATGACAGTGGCCTCTGGATGCAGCTGGGCAGAGAGCTGTAGGTGGCTGCCAGGACCAGTGATTTACTCAGACCATACTTTGAGCCAGCCAGAAGCCCAAGATCCTGGGGGAAATCGAAGACGGGGGTCCCTCACTCTTGAGTCCTCCAGAGCCTAGAGAACTCCCAGTACAGCTTAACCCAATGAATGCCACTATGAGTGTCTAATAGCCACATCTCCCATTTCTCAAGCCTCACTGGGATGTGATGGATACTGTGCACAGTGACCACTGCCATCTCCTAAGAGGTGAGTGTGATCTCATTTTGCAGATGGGTTAACCAAAGCCCAAGACACTAAGTAATTTTCTAGCCACACAACTCAAGAGTCATAGCTGGGCTGAGATTCAAGCCCATTTTGTCTGCCTTTGCCTGCAAAACCCAAGTTTTTCCACTGTGCTACATTAATAGAGTGCCTACTGAGTTCATGGAACATGCTGGATACTTTAGGGCCCACAGTGATGAGCATGGCATGATCCCTGGCAGTAAAAACATTACAACCCATGAGGGAAGGAAACGGTCACTAAGCACACAGGACAGAATGGGAGGTGGGGCATAAAAGGCACATGATCTACAGGCTGCCAAAACTCAAAGGATGGGGTGAGTTTTATTCTTGTTCTCCAGGGGTTCTCCTTGTCTGGGGACCTTTCCTGCACCCACCTGTTGGGGAGATGTTGGTGTGCACCCCGTTGGCTCCATACTCACCTTCTCCCCTCCTTCCAGACAGAATTCCTACAATAAACCAGGAGTAGTTGTAGCCTGTGTCTGATCCCATACTGGTCATCATGCCCCTCTGCCCCAGTGCCCACTACTCCCACCCAGGGTTGGTTGACTGAGACCTTAGCCTGTGTCTCAATGGCCCAGTGTTCCTTCTGGGACAGTGGTTCTCAGCATGCTTAGCAGCAATAGTAACATGTGGGAACTTGTCAGACATATACGTTTTCAGGTACAATCCTGGACCTGCTGATCAGAAATTCCAGGGGTGTGGCCCAGTGGCTGTGTCATAACAAGTCCTCCAGGTGGTTCTGACCCCAGCTCATGCCTGAGAACCACCCCTTCCCAAGCCAGGAATACTCTGGGTAAGAGGAGGGTGGGGCTCCCCAATGTCGCAGCAGCCAAGGCCTTGGAGCTTGTCAGATGCAATTAGCTTTGCTAATTACAACAGCAAAAGCAGCCCTCGCCCTGGCGTCATCTTTAGAGCCAAAAAGAGCAGGTGATGGGTTTCCTTTGTGAAATGGAATAAAGGAGGTGGCTGATGGCACAAGCCAATGATTTTAGCCCAGGCCTGGGGTTACTTGGGTCCCTTTCCCACTTTCTAGGTTCCAGGCCCTCCAGGAAAGAAGTAGCTGAAGTTGTCATAAGTTGGAGCTGAACCCCTAATGTATCCTGGCCTTGCTCTAGAGTTTCACAGTCCCAGCTAATGGGGTGCACAGTTGTTTGGGAGGAAACAAAGCCATGGATTTAAGAAAGGTAGGATTCAGGTTTGTAGTAATCTAAGCTCCATTTTGCAGATGAGGAAACTGAGGCCAACCAAGGAAACATCTTGACCTGGAAGGTGGGGGTTCTTGAGACAGGCTGGACATCATCCCAGGCAACATCTGGCAGAGATGATTCAAAAGAGAGATTTTGAAAGGGAAAGATGTTTTCATAAATAGCCATTTAGGAAGCAATGACGCCATGCCAGAGAGGATGCTAAGAGCTCTGCATGTGTTTCGTGAAGGCCCACTTTCTGGGCAGCTAACTATCTTGATCTTAGAGATGAAGAGACTGATGTTCAGGGAGGTTCACTGGGTGGCCTCTAAGATGCCCTGGTCACTGTATGTGAGCAGCTCTTCAGCTGAGTCTGGCCCCTGCCCTGGGGCACATCCCTGGCACCACTGTCAATGGTAACTACCAATATCATTCAGGTTACCTGTCCCTCAAGCTTCCTAGCCCTGGAAGTACAGGTCTGTGAAAAAGGACAGGTTGAAAACAGAGCACAAGTTTGACTCCAAGTCTTGGTTTTGGAGTTTTCAGCCCATGGGTGAGCAGTCTGAGCCAAGGGGAAGCTTCTCTAGGCTATCCTCTCAGCCTTGATTCCATGCTGTCTCCAGCTGAGCCCAAGTACCACAATGGAGTCAGCTCAGCTTCTCTGCCAAGTCCAAGGCCACCCACTGTACCAGGCTGACTCAGGGTCCCCCCTCTGGAGCCTGCCCCTGGGAGCAGCCTATCTCGCTCTTCTCTGAACGCCTGCAGATCAGGCCACCTTCTTGCTCTTTTCTGCATCACGCATCAGCTCCTGCCTTCCTACCTACAGTTCCAGAATGGTCAAGAAGTTTATGTCCCCCAGCAATTCCCAGGGCACCAGACCCAGGCTGGGTGCACTATAGGCTCCCAACATGTCAGTGTTAGTTGACTTATCATGCACAGGGAGGAGATGGTGGTGGCAGATACAGCTGTGAGAGTGACATGTCTCCACCAACTCCTTCCTCTTTGTCTGACTCAGGTCAGAGAGTTAGGACATGCACAAATGGCGGCTCTGAGTGCATCATTGCTCAACCCAGTTTGGCTCTGACCCTTCCAGGACAGCAGAAGAGAAAGGCCTCCAGTACAAGGCCAGAGACCTACCATCTGGGCATCTCTGGCTGGTGTCACTCTTCACCTGCACCCCAATTGGGGACAGGGAGTGGATCTGTGGGGTTTAAGCAGCACTGGGGTTGGAGGATGGGCCTTGGTGTGGGGTGGGGAGAGGCAGGCAAAGAAAGAAGTGAGGAAAGAGGAAGGAAGAGGACCAATATACACCACTGAAAAAGTACGTAGAGCGGGCGTGGCTCTGGGCCCCAGTGCTTCCTCTTCTCAGTGTCCTTGAAGCCCTCCTGCCTGCCCAGTCCTTTCTCCTCCTGGGAAGAACCTTCTATTGGCCAGGCCCATCCTCCTTGGACCTGCCACTCTGATGCTACCAGGCCCCTTCCCCTCATCTCTTCCAATCATCCTTCCTGAGGACAGGGTGGCAACCGAGTGCCTGGGGGACAGACCCCCAGGAAAGTGTGCCACGCTGAAGGGAGAGCTAAATGGTGGGGATACTGGTCATTGGATAGCACCTGTGTCATCTCAAGGGGAGAGCCACCATGTCACATTCTGCAAGCCCAGAAAGGCAAGATTCTTTTCTTTTCCCCCCAAGGGATGTGAGTAATCTAGATTTTAAAAAAATCTTCCAATTTTTAAAATGTTGGTTGCTATTTCAAAAATTCTTTAAAAACTATGTGAGCCAAATAAACCTTGTGGGCCACCCATAGCCCATGGCCCCAGCCTGTAGCTCCTCCTCCACTGGCCACAAAGCATTCCTCAAGGCTGCCCTCACCCAACCCCAGACACCCCTCACATCACTCCCTTAGCAACTACCCAGCGAACCTACCATTTCCTCTGTGTCAGGTCTCCCTGAAATGGCCCTGGGCTCCACCCTCCTACCCAAACCCAGAATACTCTAGTCCAGTGCCTCCTGCTCAGTCCCAGCAGCCACGCTGGGAAGAATAATCCTAACCACACTCTGTGCCAGGCTTTATGTAAATGCCAGAGCAGGTTTTCTCCCTGCCCCTCTAGCCTATGCATGGACTAGAAAAAAGAGACTCTGTTGGGGGTTGGCATCCTGGTGACTTATAGGAAACCTCTTCCTCTTCTGAAAGTGGACCTTGAATAAACTTAATGCTTTGGGTGGGTGTGAATGGGCACCTCCTGAGTCTAGCCAGGGTATCCCCATGCAGACAGCAAAAAGGCTTAATGGTTATGCACGAAAGAGCACTTGGTGTTATAGTATAAGGTCTGTGATCTGAGGGAGCCCCCACTGCCCTCCCCTTACCCAGGGGAGGGCCCAGACTGACTGAGTAGGACACTGGGCACAAGAGGACCCAGAGGTCAATACTAGACCAGAGTGATGGGGGCGGGGGGCAGGACAGGAGAGAGAGGGCAGAGATGAATCTCCCACCCACATGCTTGCTTGAGGTGGCCCTACATGTGAGCCAGTGAGGAAGTGTCCACTGGGCCAGAGCCACAGGGGGACATTTAACTTCTTGACTATTCTGGAACTGTAGGTAGGAAGGCAGGGGCTAATGGGTGACAAGGTGGGCGTCCCCTTTGCTATCTGCATGGGGACAAAAAGTCACCAGGATGCCAACTCCATCCTCCTGGTCAGGAGGGCAAATGGCCAGCCAATGCTCAGGAAGGACAGCGGCCTGGATTCTGCCAACTCTGGGTGGGCGAGACACATCCTGTTCCTGCTCCTCCTTCGGCTGATGCATGTCCGGGTGAACAGGTGGAGAAGGCAGGGAAGCCATCAATCTCCTGGGAAGGACAGGAGTCCCTCCACCCAGCTGCCCTGCCTGACTCCCCACCGCAAAGGAGGGAGGCCTCACGGAAATCACGGTGTCTTGGCACAGACAGACAGAGGCCGAGTGTCTATGGCTGGGTTGTGGGAAGGGGAGTGAGAAGGCACAAGGAGTACAACAATCACAGAGACAGTGGGGGGGATCCCTTGTGACCCTGAGTGCTGGCCCACATCCCTTTTTCTCTCTTCCATCCCCTCGAGGGCACCTCGAGTCCCACAGTCACTGTGTGGGTTGAATGGCAACCCTCAAAAAATACGTCCAGTCCCAATGCCCAGACCCTACAAATGTGACTGTATTTGGAAAAAGGGTCTTTGCAGATGTGATTACATTAAGGACCTTGAGTCAAGATCATCCTGGATTACCTGGGTGGACCCTAAATCCATGGACAAGTGTCCTTATGAAGAGACAAACAGTGAGAAGACAGACTGAGGAGAGGTGAGGGGAGATGGAGGTGGGGTGGCAGCCACAGCCAAGGGGCCTCTGGGGCCAGCAAAAGCAGCAGCAGGCCAGAAGGATGCTCTCCTAGGGCATCTGGAGGGAGTGGTGCCCTGCTGCACCTTCACTTCTGGCCTGTGCATCATCTTGGGGGGAAGTGCCATCAGCCTATGTCCCAGGCAGGAGCCCAAGGCACTGAGAGGTGGAGTGATCTGCTCAAGGTCACACAATGAACCACACCGTGAGTCCAGACCTCGCTGTCTCCCTGCTGTACCCATCTGCGTTTTCACCAGCTGTAAATGCCTCAGGGATTGGCATTGGACTTTACATTTCCCAAAGTGCCTGGCACAAACCTGCTCGCTGTGCCAAGGACAGGTGCCATCCTGGGACCTGCAGCTAATACAACACCCTAGAGGTACCAGTTTGAAAGAAGCCCTCTACCACTCATGGGAAGGATGAGTTCCCTACTGTAAACCTGCCCTGGAGGGTCTCCCTTGGCTACCACGGGGACTCCCACCTCAGATTTCACGCCTGAATTCTCAGAGCACTTATCAATTACAGCATCACAGCCCCGACCATTTCCTACTGTCTTGTACTGGCCTGGCTTAGGCGTGGGAATTCCTCAGAATTTCCCCTCCGCCTGCGGGCTCCCTCTCACCCACAAGTGCTGGTACAGAGAAAAAACCAATACCCACATCGGGCAGGGCATACCAGGGCTTCCCAAACCTGTCCCCTTTCTGTCTCCACCCTGTGTTCTGTGCACCCCCTGCCCCCATGCACAGCAGCAGAAGCTCAGGCAAAGCACTCTTAGCCACGGCGCGGGAGGGAGGCTGCACTGGTGCAAGCTGGCTCCAAACAACAGCAGACTCAGGACTCAAGAGGGAGGTGGTGGAGCCAACCCAACCGGGAGTAAACACAAAGGAAAACCAAGTGGAAACAAAGCCTTCCTCGTCACCCACCTTCCCTTTTCACAGAAGAGCTGGGATGGATGGAATTAAACTGCTAGCTCCGGCAGCCACCTTTGTTTTGATTCCTGGATGGGAACAAAGAGAATCCAGCTCCGAGAGACACCCTGGCCAGAGTTCTCTACCTGCCTTCAGGGCACAGAGGAGGATGGGTCCCCTAGGACTTTTCCCATGGCCACAGAAAGGCCAGTTCCCCACCCCCAGCCTCCCTGCCTCACCTTACCCTCTCTTACCCAGGTCCTGGCTTCCTGGGATTCTGGCCCCCCACACAGCAAAATCCCAGACTCTACTTTTACCAGGGTCCCCTGTGGCTCAGGCAGTACCTGACAACCTGACACAATGCCTGGGCCCCAGCTGGGCTGGGGAGTGGGAAGGAAAGGAACCCCTCCCCTCCCCCCACACTGCCTGCAAAGATCTAAAAACCTCTTTCATCTTAACAAAGGGGAACAGCAAGAGACACAAAGACAAGAGGGAGGCCAACCCAGTTGTAAAAAAAGTTAAGAGCTTGCGGTTGTCTTTCTCTGCTCCTGCTCTGCTGCGGGGCCTGGGCTGAACAATAGGGCTACTGCCCACCCACACGAGCTAGTCAGAGCAACCAGTTCTTCCCCTCTGGAAGGCAGACCCCCTGGACCGTCAGGCTAGAACAGTTAGCAGAATTACCCCCAGAATTATCTGTGACTACACAGTCATACTCCCTGTGAATTACACAAAACAAAACAAAACAACAACAATGATAACCTACAACTACATCATTTTCCAGCCACAGGGACACAGTGATAAGAAGTGACGTGCGGGCTCTGCCCTGGATGCACCTTACATGTAGCAATGCCTGTTTCAAGCTTGAACCCATGACTCAGCAAGCTGCCACCAACAGTGTCAAGTTCACAAGGACTTACTCCCACTCCCAAGGTCACCTGGGTAAGAAACAGTCTGAAGCTCATCAGCTAAAAGCTGTTTGTAGAGACTTAGAGTACAGTAGCTAAGGGCCAAACTTCACAGTCGAGGCCACTCAGGTTTGAATCCTGGCTCTACCACTTGTTGTGACGAGAATACCCACTTCATGGTACTCTGCACATCCCTGAAGTGGTGCCTACAGTCATATGACAGTGCTTTGTAAGTGACATTGTTACTGGTGATAATATCAGGTCTCCCCTTTGTTAAATCCTTCTGGTAGCATCTGAAGGACTCCTCTGCAAAGAGTAGGGGTGACCAACACCCCTGCAGTGCCTTCAAAAGCCTGGAACAATAATTGAGTTGTCTCCTCCACCTCATCTTCTAAAGCCCAAGGGGCTGACTTGGAGGGAAAAGAGGAAGTCTGGCACCCAGGAAGCTCAGCAGCCACCTCCCTCCCCACAACCACACAACATCAACACCCACAGCTCCCACACCAGCACTCAACATTAGGAGCCGGCAGACTCTGCATGGATGTTGTTAAATGAATGAATGAACAGATGGATCCAGGACTGGAAAAACAACCTCACAGCTTTTACTCCCAGGAGCAGGAATCTGAAATTCCTGGAGTGGAGTAGAAAGCCCTGGATGAAGTTCCTTCTGAGTTCTTTCTTCCTAGGAGGCACCCTGCACCCAGGAAAGCAAGCAGTAACAGTGAGTTAAGTGCCTCGGGGAAATGACCAAAATTCCCTGGAGAAACAGCCGGGAGATAGAGATGACCCCAGCCCCTTTTGGACCAGCCTTCGTCCAACTGCAGGCTGACTCACTGCCAAGGTTTGCCCAGAAAATGACTCAAGAACGAATCTGACATGTTATCTGGCCCTCAGCTGCTTCACTCTGGCAACCACATTCTTGCTCAAGAGTCTTGTAGAAAAGTAAGATAAATGGAGGATTATAGGGTTTGAAACCTGAGAGAAGGAGCAGAAAAGTAACTCTTGGCAGAGTGACCAGCAAGTCTCCTTTTCCGGAGAAAACCCACTGGACAAGCCTCACAGCCCAGGCTCATCACGGGAGAGTTTAGCCAATTGCAGCCACTGCATCCCATTTACTGAGGCTCAAACATTGTGTAAAGTGCTTTCTCAGGAAACTCTTATGTTAAACTTCCAGGCACTTATGTCCATTCCACAGATAAGAAACTGAGGCAAGGAGAGGTGAGGCCACTCTCAAAGTATCACAGAGCCAGGAGCAGACTCTCCAGCCCGTGGTCTCATGCTGCTGTGCTACCCAGTGACCTGGTACCTATGGGCTTTCCTGCCGGGGAGGGACTACAGACACATTAGATGAACTGTGCCCATAAAGTAGGGAGTCAGACATAATGAAATGTGAGGTTCCTTCTACCAGGAGATTCTGAGTGTGATCCAGGCCATTTGGGATGGCTTTTTAGCCAAAAGGAAAGGGGAAGCCTTTTCTACAGTTGATTAGGAAAAGGGAGCGAGGGCTCTTTTGGTGCTGGGTGGTACCTACTGTGTTAGGAGGAAGTGGCATCGATGCACTTGGGTGTTGGTGGCAGCACACAAATGGGGTCCAGGCATCCCCTGCTCCCCTCCCCACCAGCCCAGGCATGTGCATCTCCTGCCTTTTCAGTGACTCTGGAACAAAGCCTCAGCAAACAAAGGTGCTTTCAAGAACTTCAGGCGGGTCTCTGACTGCTGCTTAAGAGGCTATTGAGATGGCTCCCATGAGAACAGTGTGTTATGAGCACATGGTTCTGCACCAACGGGCAGGGCAACATTATGACAACAATGGTTTGATACAGGCTGGGTGGAGACTCTTCTGTACCAGCTTTAGGGAAATGATCTAGAGGAGAGAGAGAAGGCAGGGGCAGCCCAGGATAAGGTGGCCAAGCTGTGCACCTCCTCTCAGGCGGTGTGTGTCCCATTGTATCATGCACCTGGAAATGAGTCATTTGATAATTGTGGGCTTTGTAATTTTCCTAGGGACATCCATCTGAGAGGCTCACAGGACTCTGGATTTTATCTGGTACTGCTTGTTACTGTACCCATTTACTTATTTATTGATTTAGACAGAGTTTCATTCTGTTGCCCCAGGCTAGAGTGCCCTGGTGTCAGCGCAGCTCACAGCAACCTCAAACTCCTGGGCTCAAGTGATCTCCTTGCCTAAGCCTCCCATGTAGCTGGGACTACAGGCTCCTGCCATGATGCCCAGCTAATTTTTCTATTTTTTTTGAGATAGAGTCTCACTATGTCACCCTCAGTAGAGTGCTGTAACATCACAGCTCACAGCAACCTCAAACTCTGGGGCTTAAGCAATTGCCTAAGCCTCCCAAATAGCTCAGACTACAGGCACCTGCCACAGTGACCAGTTATTTTGTTATTGTTGTTGTTGTACTTGTCATTGTTGTTTAGCAAGCCTGGGCCAGGTCTGAACTCACCAGCCCCAGTGTATGTGGCTGGCACCATAACCACTGAGCTATGTGCGCTGAGCCTAATTTTTCAATTTTTAGTAGAGAGAGGCTCAGCGCCTGTGGCTCAATAGGCTAAGGCGCCAGCCATGTACACCTGAGCTGGCGGGTTCGAATCCAGGTCGGGCCTGCCAAACAACATGATGGCTGCAACCAAAAAATGGCCAGGCGTTGTGGCGGGTGCCTGTAGTCCCAGCTACTTGGGAGGCGGAGGCAAGAGACTCGCTTGAGCCCAGGAATTGGAGGTTGCTGTGAGCTGTGATGTCATAGCACTCTATCCAGGGTGACAGCTTGAGGCTCTGTCTCAAAAAAAAAAAAAAAAAAAATTTAGTGGAGAGAGAGCATCACTCTTGCTCAGGCTGGTCTCAAACTCTTGAGCTCAAGGGATCCTTCTGCCTTGGCCTGCCAGAGTGCTAGGATTACAGGTGTGAGCCCCTGTACCTGGCCAGACTGTTCACATTTAACAGATAAGAAAACAGAGCTCCATCTGCTAATATCACAAAGTGAGTCACAGCAGGAGGGGACCAGACAGCTTAGGCTTGGAGCTGGTGGTCTGCCTGTCTTTTCACCTTTGATGCAAACTCTGTGGTATTCTTTGTGCCACTTTTATGTTTCCTGGGCCATGGTGTCCAGGCAAAGGCCTGAGGTGGCAGAAGAGTCTCAGGCTCTGGGAGACTGATCTAGGTTTGAATTTCATCTCTGTTATTTTAAGTTTGGGGCAAGTGCCTTCACCTCGCTGGGAATGTCCCTTCACCTGTAAAACTGGAAAAATACCTACCTTGAAAGCTTCTGTGAGGAAAAGAAACAAATAAATGTAAATTCCTGGGATAGTAGTTTTGCTTAGAGTACTCAGTCAATGAAGCCATTTATTCAAAAGGCTATTTTACAAGGTCATGACAATTGATTTGGGGACCAGATTTGAAAATAGAATAACCTGCAAATAGTTTTCTCTGCTAACAATACTCTAATTTTTCATTTATAACCATGAAAAATCTAGGTTTATATAAAAACCATGGCAATCACATTAGCCACTGATATGCTGGACATCAGCGAAGCACTTGAAGTTCTGCATCTGAAGTTGCCCAAAGTAAAAACTGTAATCGGATGTTTTTGGGAGGAAAGACCAGGCAATTCCTGTTAGGAAACCTCTGTGGAGGTTTCACCTTTCTTCAGGGTGAGGATTTCCCCTTTTCCTGCATCTTGTATCCCTTATGCTGGCATTTGGCAGTCCTAGGAATGACAGTATTAAGGAATTTCTGTCTTAAGGAGAACAGGAAACATCACCTGCTAAGAAGCCACAGGTCACCAAATTAAGAGCATTAGAATTGCCAAGTGAGTTCAGCCTTGTAAACAGTGTCATCCTCAAGTGTGACAGGGTCGACACCCAGGGCTTCCCTCTCTGACACTGCTCCCAAAATATGCTCTCAAACATCTCCAACTGCAAGGAATCTACAGGTTTAGTTTAGCCCATCTAGAATTCCATAGGGAATGCTGGAGCTGCTGGAGGTGAGCTCGGAGGTGGATTTCTATATCCAGCCAGTCTTACCTCTTGGAGCTCGCCAATCCTCAGTGTGCATTCAATCACACAGCTCCACAAGGCCAGTGAACGGACTCCCTAGCATGTCAGAGGAGTCCCATGATTGCTCAACGAAGAAGCTCCATAGTGAGCACATGAGCATCCTTGTAAACTCCATAGTAAGCACATGAGCTTCTTTGTTTCTCACTTTCTTTGCAGGGCGAGGGTGAAGGAGGGAAAGTCACTTTTCTGATGGCCTAGTCACTCTCCAGCCTGCCCTTCTTGTAATTCTCCCTGTAAGGAGTCCTGCTCAGAAAACTAAAGGAGACCCCAGCTGTCAGCACTGGGCTGTTTGCCCTCAGGCCAGACCTAAGGCCTAGAGAGACCTGTCACCAACTGACTCGCAGCCCAGACCTCAGAACCCTCTTCCCTCTGCCCTCCACCCCCATGGCCATCCTCTATCCTGGCTCTGGGAAACACACCTGTGGATGTGATGCCTTCTATGTCCCTTCCCTCCAACATGTGTCTTATAGTTGAAGTTGATCTTTCTCCTTCATGTCTACCTTAAGGTGGAAGTGTTGCCTTGGGCAACAGTGATGTCACCTGCAAGGTGCTTCCATTTCACTGATGTCATGGGGTGGACCACATGCATGGACGGGGAATGTGCTCTCTCTTGGCAAACACCACAGGCCCCAAACCCTCAAGGAAGCGCCAATAGGCCTCCGTCCTCTCCCAGATGATCCTCTTTCTCTGCTAGGAAGCTTCCTCTCCCTTCTTTCTCTGGTTTCCTGTTATAGGTCATGCCTCAGACCTGACTTTCCCTCTCCCAGAGTCAGCAGAAAGATCCAGACAAGCAGCTTTGTGCTCAGCTCCAAATGACCCACTGGGAAGAATACCAAGGATCTCCTTCCCCTGGTCTGGGACAGTCTGGGTCCCTGTGGCCTTGCCCTTTGTTCAGGCCTCAGGCCAGTGATCTGAGAGGGAAGCTGGGGGTCCAATTCCGCAGAGAATGCAGATGCTCAACTGACCTCTACCGCCCTGGGGAGCTCATATAAACAAGACTGCAGTCTATGTCATTGTGCTCAGAGCTTTCTAGCCTTCATCTGACTCAACCCTCCCAACAGTTCAATGGGGGTTATACCCATTTTACTGATGATGAAACTTAGACTTGGAAGAGTCAAAGCACTTAAGCACTTGCCCAACGACTGAGTACATGCAGGTAATGAGTGGTGGGGCAGGACTCAACCCAAGTCTGCCTCATGCCAAAGCCCATGTGGCCACACCTTCTAGGCTCTGGACCACTGGATACTGTTCACTAAAGATGAGCCATGAGGGGCCTGGACAAAGACCAGGGAGAACCCTTTAAATCCAAAGAAGCCAGCTGGGCAGGACAGGTGGCCTGAGGTAGCCAAAGCAGGCACTGCCTTAGGACTGCTTCAGCCCCAAGCTCACACAGGGCTGCTGGGATAAGTGGCCAGCCTCGGCCCTTCTGCTTCACAGGGCCTCTGTGCTGTCAGGGACCACATGTTTTTGCTCTGTGCTTGGCTTCTTACTGACTCACTCAGGTCACTTGATCATCTTCTTGATTTGCATATAGAATTTACCTGTGGCCTGGCTCTGTAACCCTGAGATTATGCAACAGCTATTTAACTTATGCAAATGCAATCTATGTCACTGGGAGATAATGCTTGCAAAGCACTAAAAAATAAGTAAACACAATGTAAAATCACTATATTATGAAAAAGGAAAGGGAGAAATCCTACCAGGCAAACACTACCCCTGAGGCACTGGCCAAGGAGGTGCACATGGCCAGGCATCTGCTCTTGGCCAGTATCTCCCTTAAATAGTATTTTTCAACTTTTTTTTTTTTTTTAATCTCACAGCATACTTGAACCTATAGTTAAACTTCCACGGCACACTTAAATTATGTGATTAAAAAAAGAAAATATTTACCATGCTTTGAACTTATTTTGAAAATAATTTTATTAATGATCTTTAAAATTTTTCGCAAATCACTGCTCTAGAGGGACTCAGAGGTGGGCAGAGCTCTGCATGATTGGACATCACGGCCTCCTACCTTCCTGCCTGACTCTGACTCCACCTGCACTAAACACAAACCATGTTCTGGCTTTGGTTTCCCATATGGTGTCCAGGTTGCAGGGAACAGTCTGTGTGATGTTTGCAAAGTCTTCTTGAAAATTAATGAACTAGTATTAGATTTGTATACTAGGGGCCTGTTTCTGGAGGCCTTTTCAGAGTGACTCAGCAGCTTGAGTCCAAACCACTCTGAAAATTTAGGAAGCAGGGTTTCTGAGAGGGCCCAACTGGAGCAGGTGACATGATCCAGGTAAACACCACCCTTTGGCTAACACTGTGACTTCTTTACTGCTGAGAAGTAGATATTGTTTAAAGTATCTATTCATAGTATATAGCAAAATGCTGGGTTCCAGTCAATTAAGTGCTCAGGTATACTAAGTGGAAACTAAGTGAATATATACATGCAGTTGTGAAATGGTGTTTGGGGACAAGCTTTGGAAGGATGTCAACAAGTGAACAGAATTTCAACAAGGAAGAGGACACAGATGGGCATTAGGACATTGGAAGTTTGGAACAGCATGTTTGGACACTCCTCACCTCCTTCCACTCTTTTTCTGCCTAGGTTGGGAGTTGTGGCCTTTTCCCTCTGCACCACACCCAGGTGGCACTTACTCATCACTCTCCCACCAGGCCCCAAACTGGATCTGCCACCTCACACAGCGGTGATTAAGGAAAGTCTTTCAATTCTTGGGCGAGGCCTCTCCATCAGCCATCAATGATGGGCTTGCCTCTTTCTTTCCTCCTTTCTCCTGCCCAATTAGTCTTCGATCCTCCTCCACCCAGGCTGAGAACAGGTGTTTCTCCCTTGACAAAGGAAGAAAAAGGCAACTGCTCTCCTTCTCTCTTCTGCATGAGGGTCCCCAACTAAACTAGCTTTTAAAATTTAACTTGCTTCTTGCTATGTGAATGCTCAGTGATTGGGACTCAGCTCCTAGGTACATAATTTCCCTGTGCCTCAGTTTCCTCATCTGTAAAACAGGCATAATAACACCTAACTCGTAGGGCTAGTGTGAAGATTAAATGAGTTTATGCCGGCTAAGTGCTTTTGAAAAAAAAAATAAAGCCTCGCAAATGTTAAGCCCTCAATAATTGTTAGTTATCAAGGCTGCTGTGAATGGTTGGTCAAGTGGTATACTGCACAAGGGCATCTGGCTATGGAGGTGAGTGTGAATCCAACTCACATGCTGCCTTCCCAGCTATGAGTCTTGGCTACATCCATCCAGATGAGACTTTATTCCTAAATGGTAACAACTGCCATACTCTTGCTGAGAGGAAACACCTTATTCTAATTCACCAAAGGACTGAATACATTAGAGGCAGGCCTTACTATCAACTGTCAGTATCCTCATCGCTCTGCCTGCCTTCTCAGCAAGACTGGATTAGAGGGTCCAGGATGGATCAGTCTCAGCCATTAATGAAGTCCGGCTTCTCAGCTTCCTGGCACATTTGGGGCACCTGCCCATTCCTTAGTACACTTCCTGATTATAGCCCCATACCTGCCTTACTACCCCACCCCAGCAAGGGACCCCCATCTCTAAACGGAACCACAGAGCCTCCAACTCTGAAGGCACCTTCTCCTTCACAACTGCTGACAGCCACCTGTCGCTGCTGACAGTGACCAGCAGTCCAGTGCCTGCTGAGGAGTTCTACTTGTTGGAAATTTCTAAATTGCACTAAACTGGGACCTGCCTCCTGGCCTCTAATTAGTGAGTGCCTGAGGCCAGATGAAGCAAGTATTTTCCTTCTGTCAAGCAACAATGTCTGAGAAATCTGAAATATCATCCTAAGGTTCTCATCTCTGGGTATGTATTACTGGTTCTTTTCCTTTTCCCAACAAGATGCACTCTCTAGACCCTCCACGCCAGTCTGGCTCTTCTCCCCTGGACTCCCCTGGGGGCAGTGAGTGTTCCACAAGAAGGAACACTAAAAACTGGGCTAGGGACCCCCCTACTCTTGTGGGGCTCAATGTGTGCGGTGCACTCTCTTCATCAGGGTTCACCTTCTTTCTCTTTGTTGACCCCAGAGGCTCCGCAAAAGGAAAAGCACAAAACCAGTTTCCTCCCAGACAATACCCACTCAGATGAGGCAATTCTGCCAGAAGCCTCTCCCAAGACGTTCCTGCTTTTTCTTGTCCTCTGATAAAAAGTTCACCCACACATTCTCTTCTTTGTTTCCCTAATGGGTGCAGCAGGAACAGAGAGGTGACAGCTTGAGGGATGATTATCACCTTAAAAGCTCAGATCCTTTCCCTTTCAAAGTCAAAGGTTGAAATGGTTGCATCTTTGAAAGTCACCAGGCTGGATGATGACACTTGTACAAAAAAGCCTTTCCATACACCCAGGAGAGCAGAGTCAGGATAACCACTTCATGGTTACCCACATGTGGAAAATTTGAGGGCAGAATGGCCTGGAGCAGCACCAACACACAGGGAATTAGCGAACAATGAAAGCCACTTAGGCACGTGGGCGGGAGGGAGGCCTCAAAAACACAGCTCTTAGGTATTCACAGGAATTCTACGGGACTCTGCCACCCTATATTTGCCACCACTCAGGGCCTCTAACTTCACCAACCACGGGTTATCTTTGGTGAGCAGTCTCAGTGAGGGAGACACAATTTGTAAAAGGCCCTGGGTCAAAACCAAGAGAGGAACAAGAAAATAGAAGGTGGCAGATTTAAATCCAGAAGAGCAGGGTCTAGGGTGCTACCAGTATCCAACACTCTAGTTTTGACTAGGCAGAGCGGCTCAAGGCAAATGAGGTGACTGCCAGGTTTGGTAGCAATGTTTTCCCCTCTTGGTCGGCAGCATCTTTATTTTTAAAGGGAAGGAGCCTGTCGGATGAGTCCCTTCCGCAGACAGAATGGCGGAGGCGAGGGGGAGGAGCACAGAGACGGGGTTGAGAATGGGGTTAGGAGTCAGATGCAGAGAGTACTTGCAGCCTCAAGAGAAAGGCTGCACAGCGTGGAGTCTCATCTACTAGTAGTCCTCAAAAAGGAAGCGGGGGATTTGCCCGACCCGAAGCAACCCCGTAGCTCCACTAGTAGAAAGCGAAAACAAACTTCAGTCTTACTCTTTCCTAGCAGGACAGGAGGGAGGGGAAAGAGGGAAGAGAGGCGGCTAAGTGGCTAAGTAAGCAGGGAGACGGGCTTTTCCTTCTGCAGCAGCACTGCTCAGGTGGTGAAAAGTTAACGGATCATCTGGGCACTAGGGACAAAAACGCGGTTAGCGCTCCGAGGCCCGGTGCGCCTGGGGAAGGGTCCACCCGCTCCTCCACCCAGGCTGGGGCCGAGAGACCCGAACGCACCCCGCGGCGTTGCGGGAGCTGGAGGAGGGGCCGCAGGACAAAGCACCCGCCTCTGCTGGGGTCTTTCGGCGGGCGGGGGTGGGGGGAGTCTCCAAAGTCAGTCCTCCGTCCCCGGCTCCTTGCACCCCCTACGCCCCGCTCCTGGCCGCCATCTCGGGCGCAGTTCCACCAAGTTCCCGGTCCTTCAACGCGTGGGACGGGGACTTACGTTTTTGGCCTTGGTCCCGGTTCCCTGCCGCGGAGGACCGCGCGAACCTAGGCTTTGCGCGCCGTCTGGGGCCCGGGCCCCGCTGCTTGCAGGCAGCTTCCGCGCGTTATCGGGCAGTTCAAGGGATGTGTGAGGCGACCCCACCGCCGGCTCCCTCCGTCTGGCCTCAGTAGACAGAACTCTGTGAGGTTTAGGATTTGCTCATTTCCTGGATGTCACAGAAACTTTTCCCTCCTAGTAAGAACAAAACACCCGCCCTACTCCGGCTTCCGAAGCTCTTTAAGGAGGACCGTATGGGTTAGTGGGGGTTGAGTCCAGGATCTTCCACGATCTGCCCAGGGACCACCCTACCTAGGGATTCCAGACGGCACAGCAGAACTGGAGATCGACTAGGACAGACGGGATATAGCCTGTGGAGTAAAGTGGGGATGGTGGATGGGGCTGCGGGGAGGACGCCCTTAAAAATCGGTCTAAGCTGCAGAACCAAAGGAGTTAAGTCATCGCCTGTCTAGAAGCGTTTTCTGCGGCGCGTTTTACAAGCGGCAGAATTCCTGGAGCCACCTATTTTGTTCCTTGGAGGAAAATATAAATCGGGACACACAATACCAGCATTTCCCCCCCTCTTTTGCGGCTTGAATAGATTAAAATAACTCACCAACTTTTACGATAAGCGAAGGCATTGTTGCCTTTCTCTCAGAGTAAGCAGGCACAAAGGAGGGTGACTACGTGCTGTAGGGGGCGCTTTAGTCTCCAAACCAGGTTAGGCTTGTGAATTCGATCAATCGGATTTTAAAGATGAGGCCAGCAACAGCAGCAGCACCACCACTAGCACCACCAGCTTCACCCTTAGTAGTTTATGAAATCCATTACTGTCTATTATCCCTTTGTGACCTGCCCAGATCCTATAGACAATGGAAGCGGCCGGAAGTGTTTGAATTCGTTAAGCTACTATAACCACCCCAATCCCTCCCCCTCCCCGCCCCTCCCACAGCAATGCCTGTGCGGGCACATTGGAGAAAGTGGACACGCTTTTGGAAGATTATCACCATTGCTACTGCTGTTTGGTCTTAGATCACCTTCTTCCTTTCCTCCTTTCTTATTTCCAATCAAATAACTTTAACACTCTCCTGGAAGAGACTAGGCTGAGTCTGAAAGACCAACAGGCAATGAGAAAATTCTCTAAAAATAGACCTCTTGGTCATAGGCCCAGGGTACTTTTATTTTCAAGCTTCTACTGCTTCTCAAAATCTCTTCCTCACATCAGGAATAGTTATGGCAGAGTTTTGGAGTCTAGTGCGTGTGTATATGTGTGTGTGTGTTGGGGGGGGCTCAAGCACCTTCCCCTTCAGTTCATGGGACTGAACCCTATAATCTTTGGGCTAAAAATTCAAGGATATGCTGGAATCCCAAAGTTAGTGCTTGAATGCCCTCATCTGCAAAGCTGTTTCAGCAATTTCTAACCAGCTTTGTCTTTATTTATATAAAAGACATCTTTTTATATTTGCTTTTTAAAAAAACTGATGATTTTACCGTCTGTGACCTAATGTTCTCTTTCACTGGTTCCTGTCTGCTGTCAGGTCCACCATCCTAACCTGGCACATAAGCGGTTTGTAAACAGGCCTCTACTTATCTTACCGACTTCTTATCTCACGCCATGTTCCACACTAAACTCCTTGCAGTTCCTGAAACTTATGCTTCTTGGAATATGATATGCTGTTTGCCTTTGGACATTTATATATTCTCTATTTTCTGCCTGTAATCTTTATCTTCCTCCAACCTGTCATTTCAATGTACATAAATGTCATTTTGCTTGGCTAGATACAGGCTCAGTCTTCAGGTCTCAGACTAGGTGATTATTTCTGCAGAAAGTCTTTCTTGAACCCTCATGCCTGGGTTGGACACCCCTCCTATGTAGTGTCTGTGGCACCCTGTGGTTAGTCTTTCTAGAAAGTGTTTTAAAAGATAGGAAAGTACAAAGGATTAATTTTCTGGGAACACCAGGGGTCAAGAAGCCTCAAACACAGAAATTCTGAATAAAATCTATCAACAACTGAAAGAAAGGCAGCATCTCTAGGTGTGAGATAGGAAGAGGGATCTCAAGGGAGCAAGTCCCCACTCAGGGACTGAAGGTTAGTACCTATTCAGGCCTTGAGTTCTAGAAAGGCAGGAATCTGGACTTGAGACCCCAGCCTAAAGCTGGGATCCTGGAAAGGCTGCCATTTTGTAACAGGAGAATGGGGGGGGGACCCTCTCCTGTTGGCCTAGGGTCACAGTAAGGAAGCTGGTGGTTTGTCTGGGGCCCTGGATGAATTAAAATGTCTGCTGAAGAAATCAAAACCCTGGCCTGCCTACAGTATGCATATGGATGAGGTTCCCATGTGGTGAGGGAACCCTAAAGTCAAGGGAAAATACAAAAGCTAGTTCCAAAGTAATAAATCTCTTTGGCCCTGTCAGAAGTGAATGCAAAAGTCAATTATTTATTCTGGTCTCTAGCAGAATAAACAACTCCAATTGAAGAAGTGCTTATAATAAGAAATTACAAACCATACTACAATGAACTGAGCCACATGTAGATGTAATAAATAGGAGAATTAGGCTCTTTAGTATCTGAGACAATAGAACAATTTCAAAATGACTATGCAACAGTTGTGGTCAAAATACAGAGATAAAATGATAGAAAAGAGGACTATAAAAAAGAACAGGTAAATTTGTGAAGGTGCAAATGTATAAGAATTTGTATACAAACGTATAGGAATGTAAAAAAACATTTAGTCATTTACTCTTTAAAAACTTCAGTGGTTAATTTTTTTATTAAGGCAATAATACTCCATCAGTCAAAAAATGCAATAAAACTACTAATTAAAAAGATGAAAGAAAGAAAGGTACTAATCTCATTTATGAATACTGTTTGAGAAATCTTAAATAAAATATTAACAATGGAATCCCAGCACCACATTAAAAGAATATTGCATCATGAATAGATCAAAGGAGAAAAACTGAAAGATCATCACCATAGATACTGAAAGCCATTAGATAAAATTCAGCATCCAGACCTATATTCTGTGACATGATAAAAAGAAAAGGTGAAATTGAGCCCCAAACCAGTATCATGCTTAATGAGGAAATATTGGAAACCTTTATGTTAAAGTCAAGATGAGAATGTCCTCTTTCACCTTTATTAAAAAAAAATTTGTCTATTAAGAATGTGTTTGGCTGCAAGTGACAGAATACTTGCCTATAATTTTATAAGTGTATAAGACCATAAAATTCTTAAACAAATTAAGAGTTTATTTTTCTCAATTAAGAGGCTTTTATGCAAGAAGGCTGGTTTGGTTCAGTGTCTTGATGGTGTCTAGGCTGGTTAAGGGTTATGTGCATTTGATGTTTTGATATATTAGTATATTGCAAAATTGTCCTCCAGGGCGACACCTGTGGTTCAAAGGAGTAGGGTGCCAGTCCCATATACCGGAGGTGGCAGGTTCAAACTAAAAAAAAAAAAAAAAAATATATATATATATATATATATATATATTGCCCTCCAAAGAGGTTCACCAATTTAAACTCTTGCCAATAGAGAATGAGATTACCTATTTCCCTACATAGTTGCTAATGTTGGGCATTTTCTTTTTTTTTGAGACAGAGCCTCAAGCTGTCACCCTGGATAGAG
>CAUYON010041167.1:0-12114 GCA_963573935.1 Arctocebus calabarensis
CCAGGGCAACAGCTTGAGGCTCTGTCTCAAAAAAAAAAAAAAAGGAAATTACCAAGCTTTTGGAACAAAATGATAATGAAGACACAAATTACCAGAACCACTGGGATACTGCAAAGGCAGTCCTAAGAGGGAAATTTATAACACTGTAAGCCTTCCTCAAGAGAATGGAAAGAGAGGAAGTTAACAACTTAATGGGACATCTGAAGCAACTGGATAAGGAAGAACATTCCAATCCCAAACCCAGCAGAAGAAAAGAAATAACCAAATTAGAGCAGAAATATAAAATTGAAAACAAAAGGATTATAGAACAGATCAATAAATCAAAAGGTTGTTTTTTTGAAAAGGTCAATAAAATAGATAAACCTTTAGCTAATCTAAGCAGGAATAAGAGAGTAAAAATCTCTAATTTCATCAATCAGAAATGACAAAGATGACATAACAACAGACTCCTCAGAAATTCAAAAAATCCTCAATGAATATTGCAAGAAAGTCTATTCTCAGAAATATGAAAATCTGAAGGAAATAGACCAATACTTGGAAGCATGCCACCTTCCTAGACTTTGTCAGTATGAAGTGGAAATGTTGAACAGGCATATATCAAGTTCTGAAATAGCATCAACTATACAAAAATCTCCCCAAAAAGAAAAGTCCAAGACCAGACGGCCTCACATCAGAATTCTATCAAACCTTCAAAGAGGAACTAGTACCTATATTACTTAACCTTTCCGAAAATATAGAAAAAGAAGGACTACTACCCAACACATTTTATGAAGCAAACATCACCTTGATCCCCAAACAAGGAAAAGACCCAACAAGAAAAGAAAATTGCAGACCAATATCTCTAATGAATATTGATGCAAAAATATTCAACAAGATCCCAGCAAACAGAATCCAGGAACACATCAAAAAAATTATACACCATCACCAAGTGGGTTTTATCCCAAGGTCTCAAGGCTGGTTCAATACACGTAAATCTATAAATATATTTCATCACATAAACAAAATAAAAACAAAGACCAAATGATTCTCTCATCTGATGCAGAAAAAGCTTTTGATAATATCCACCATCCTTTCATGATGAGAACACTTAAAGAAAATAGGTATAGAAGGGACATTCCTTAAACTGATAGAGGTCATCTATAGTAAATCCACAGCCAATATCATATTGAATGGAGTTAAATTGAAATCATTTCCACACAGAACAGAAAACAGGCAAGGTTGCCCATTGTCTCCACTGGTTTTTAACACTGTAATGGAAGTCTTAGCCATCATAATCAGGGAAGAAAAGGCAATCAAGAGTATCCATATAGGGTCAGAGGAGACCAAATTTTCACTCTTGGTAGATGATATGACTGTGTATCTGGAAAACCCCAGGAATTCAAGTATAAAACTCTTAGAAGTGATCAAAGAATACAGCAGCGTCTCAGAATACAAAATAAATACTCACAAATCTGTAGCCTTTATATATACCAACAATAGTCAAGCTGAAGAAACAGTCAAGGACTCTATTCCTTTTATAGTAGTGCCAACGAAGATGAACTATTTTGGAGTTTACCTAACAAAGGACGTGAAAGATCTCTATAAATAGAAAGAAATAGCTGAAGATTTTAACAAATGGAAAAACATACCATGGTCAAGGCTGGGAAGAATCAACATTGTTAAAATGTCCTTACCACCCTAAGAAACATATAATTTTAATGCAATCCCTATTAAAGGTCCAGTGTCATACTTTAAAGATCTGGAAAAAATAATACTTCATTTTATATAGAATCAGAAAAAACCTCGAATAGTGAAGTCATTACTCAGAAATAAAAACAAAGCAGGAGGAATCACACTGCCATACCTTAGACTATACTATAAATCAATAGTGATCAAAACAGCATGGTACTGGCACAAAAACAGAGAGATAGATGTATGGAACAGAATAGAGAACCAAGAGATGAACCCAGCTACTTATCATTTGATCTTTGATAAGCCAATCAAAAACATTCAGTGGGGAAAAGACTCCCTATTTAACAAATGGTGCTGGGTAAACTGGCTGGTGACCGGTAGAAGACTGAAACTGGACCCACACCTTTCACCATTAACTAAGATAGATTTTCACTGTATAAAAGATTTAAACTATAAAAATACTAGAAGAAAGTGCAGAGAAAACACTTGAAGAAATCGGCTTGGGAGAATACTTTATGAGGAGGAAACCCTAGGCAATTGAAGCAACACCAAAAATACATTATTGGGATCTGATCAAACTAAAAAACTTTCCACAGCCAAGAAGACAGTATGTAAAGCATGCAGACAGCCCTCAGAATGGGGGAAGAGAGGGTGGCGCCTGTGGCTCAGTGAGTAGGGCACTGGTCCCATATACTGAGGGTGGTATGTTCAAACTTGGCCCCGGCCAAACTGCAACAAAAAATAGACGGGCATTGTGGTGGGCACCTGTGCTCCCAGCTACTCGGGAGGCTGAGGCAAGAGAATCGCCTAAGCCCAAGAGTTGGAGGTTGCTGTGAGCTGTGATGCTACAGCACTCTACTGAGGGCGATAAAGTGAGACACTATCTCTAGAAAAAAAAAAAAGAATGGGGGAAAATATTTGCAGTTATGTCTCTGACAAAGGGTTAATAACCAGAATCCACAGAGAACTCAAATGTATTAGCAAGAAAAAAACAAGTGATCTCAGTGTGGGCAAGGAACTTGAAGAGAAACTTCTCTGAAGAAGACAGGTGCACGGCTTACTGACACATGAAAAAATGCTCATCATCCTTAATCATCAGAGAACTGCAAATCAAAACCACTTTGAGGTATCTTCTAATTCTAGTAAGATTAGCCCACATCACAATATCCCTAAACTATAGATGTTGGGGTGGATGTGGATAAAAGGAACACTTCTGTACTGATGGTGGGAATGCAAACTAATACGTTCCTTTTGGAAAGATGTTTAGAGATCACTTAGGGATCTAAAAATAGACCTGCCATTCAATCCTTCAATTCCTCTACTAGGTATATATCCAGAAGACCAAAAATCATTTTATAACAAAGATAGCTGCACCAGAATGTTTATTGCAGCCCAATTCATAATTGCTAAGTCATGGAAGAAGCCCATGTGCCCATTGACCCATGAATGGATTGATAAATTGAGGTATATGTACACCATAGAATATCATGCAGCCTTAAAAAAGATGGAGACTTTACCTCCTTTATGTTTACATGGATGAAGCTAGAACATATTCTTCTTAGCAAAGTAGCTCAAGAATGGAAGAAAAAATATCCAATGTACTCAGCCCTACTATGAAACCAATTTGTAAACATCCACACTTCCATATGAATGGTATAACACAACTACAGCCCAAGATGAAGGGGAAAGGAGAAGGGAAGGGGATGGGAGGGGGGAGGATGTATTCAGGAAGGGTAATTGGTGGGACCACACCTATGGTGCATTTTACAAAGGTACATGTTAAATCTACTAAGTGTAGAATATAAATGTCTTAACAAAATAAATAAGAAAATACGATGAAGGCTATGTTAACCAGTTTGATGACAGTATTTCAAATTGTATATAAAACCAGCACATTGTACCCCATAATTGCATTAATGTACCCAGCTAAGATTTAATAAAAAAAATTAAAAATAAAATTTTTTATAAAACAAACAAAAAGAGAGTATCTTGTAGCCTAAAGACACAATCAATAGAGTAAAAAATACACCTGTGGAATAAGAGAAATTATCTGTGAAACATTTATCTCATAAGTAGTTAATATCCAGAATATATAAAGAACTCCTACAAATAAAACAATAACAACCAAATCTGATTAAAAAAATGGGCAAAGGACTTGAATAGATATTTTTCCAAAGAAGATATACAAATGGCTGGGCATGGTAGCTCATACCTGTAATCCTAGCACTCTGGGAGGCTGATGTGGGTGTATTGCTTGAGCTCAGGAGTTTGAGAGCAGCCTGAGCCAGAGTGAGACCCCATCTCTAAAAAAAAAATAATAGCTGGGTGTTCTGGCAGGTGTCTATAGTCCCAGCTATTGGGGAGGCAGAGGCAAGAAAATCACTTGGGCCCAAGAGTTTGAGGTTCCTGCTGTGAGCTATGATGCCACAGTAAACTACTAAGGGCAACAAAGTAAAACTCAAAGAAAAAAAAAAAGAATGATATACAAATGGCCAACAAACACATGAAAAGACATTGAACATTATTAATCATTATGGATACAAAACCAACACCACAATAAGATACCACCTCATACCCATTAGGATGGCTATTATCAAAAAAACAAACAAACCCCCAAAATAAACAGTATCTGCAAAGATGTGGAGAAATTAGAACCCTAGTGTATTGTTGGTAGGAATGTAAAACGGCACAGCTGCTATAGAAAACAGCAGGGAGGTTCTTCAAAAACTTAAAAATTGAATTATATTATTCAGCAATTCCACTTCTGGGTATATTTGTGCTCCCATGTTCATAGCACCATGATTCATAGTATCCAAAAGGTAGAAGTATCCATCCAGATGAATGGGTTAACAAAATATGGTAGATACATATAATACAAGGTGTGGGGTTAGAAATCCCCACATGTAAGTCTCATGTACCTCTCATTCATGTAATCCACTAATGGGTTAAACTGGCTTTTGCCTTCACAGAAAAAGCAATAGATTTGGGCAACCCTGAGGCAAACACAAAGACTGTTTTCTGGTCTTCAGGGAACAGATACTTTGAAGCTTTTGCAGCCATTGTCTCCTAGGTTCTTGCCTGGAGGAATGATCCAGAGGTTGACAAAATGTCTTTACATTTTGTCAAATGCCTAAAGATCTTAGCACTGTGAAGAAACAAAGTCAAAGACCCATTTAAGGTTAACTTGTTAAGTACATGAGGAAACAGTTCTCCTATAGCTCTGTCTCTCTTATTTTTATGTAGATTTTTTTAAGACCTAAAAGTAAAAGAGTATTGTGCTGTTTTCCGGGACAGGATATCTGCCACTTAAGTTTAAAGTCAAATAATGAATATTGTAAATCACAGATTTAAGCATGCACATGACTGCAAAAGTATATAAGGTAGTCAGAAATAAAGTTAATTTGCGACATGCCACAACAGAGCTTGTAGCCTGCTTCTTGTGCCCTTAACATTGCAGTACAGATCTACACCTGAGGTAAAGCTATAGCTCCTCGCGTCTCTAGTCACGCAACACAAGGTAACATTATTCAGCCTTAAATGGAAGGAAGTGCTAACACACGCTATAACATGGATGAACTTTAGAGATATGATATTAAGTGAAAAAGCTAGTACACAAAGAAATAGTCTGATTTCATCTATATGAGGTATCTAGAGTAGTCAAGTTCAAAGACAGAAAAAGAATGGGAGGTACCAGAGGCTGGAAGAGCAGGCAACTGAAGTTGATGTGTATAGTTTTAGTTTTGCAAGATGAAAACAGTACTGGAGACTGGCTATATGACGTGTGAATATACCTAACACCACTGACCAGTACATTAAAAAATGGTAAAGATGGCTCGGCGTCTGTAGCTCAACAGGCTGAGGCTCCAGCCACGTACACCTGAGCTGGCAGGTTTGAATCCAGCCCAGGCCAGTCAAACAACAATGACGGCTGCAACCAAAAAAATGGCCGGGGCATTGTGGCAGGCGCCTGTAGTCCCAGCTACTTGGGAGGCGGTGGCAAGAGACTCGCCTGAGCCCAGGAATTGGAGATTGCTGCGAGCTGTGATGCCTCGGCACTATCCAGGGTGAAAGCCTGAAGCTCTGTCTCATTAAAAAAAAAAAAAAAAAGGTTAAGATGAGAACTTTTATATATATTTTACCACTGTTAAAAATTAACAAAATAACCTTACAGGCTTTAGAAATCCTTGGAGGTTAATGACCAACCTAAGATAACACTATTTTTGTTAGGTTCCACTTTTCATCCATGTTTAGCTTTTGTACTCATATATTGTAGCATATGATATTGTTACCCAGAGAATGATTTGAATTTTTGCCACAAGTGGACACACTATCACCATTATATCTCTAACTCTAAAATGTCACTCTAAAATGGACTAATGGACATTAATATAAAAACTATTTCAGGTACAAAAGCACAGGCAATAACAACAACAACAACAAAAACAGACAAATGAACCTATATTAAACTAAAAGGCTTTTGCACAGGAAAGAAAATAATCAATAGAGAAAAAAGACAACTTATTAAATGGGAGAAAATATTTGCCGACTATTTATACAACAAGGGACTAATATCCAGAATATACAAAGAACTTAACAATTCAACAGTAAAATAAACTTAATCTCATTGAAAAGTGGGCAAAGAACAAAATAGACATTTATTGAACCAAGACATACAAATGGCCAATGGGTGTATGAAAAAATGTTCAACATCACTAATAATCAGGGAAATGCAATTCAAAACCACACTGACATATCATCTTATCCCAGTTAGAATGGCTATTACTAAAAAGACAAAAAAATAACATATGCTGGAGAGAATGCAGAGAAAAGGGAACTCTTATGAACCACTGGTGGGAATGTAAATTAGTATAACCACTATGAAAAATAGTTTCATCTGGGAGTGGTGGCTCATGCCTGTCATGCTCACACTCTGGGAGGCTGAGGCAGGTGGATCGCCTGAGCTCAGGAGTTCAAGGCCAGCCTGAAGAAAAGTGAGACCCTGTTCCTACTAAACTAGAAAAACTAGCTGGCCATTGTAGCAGGCTCCTGTTGCCCCAGGTATAGATAGATAGATAGATAGGCAGATGGATAGATAATCTTGTCAAAATTGATGAAATTAAATTTTTTAATTTCCAAACAATCACAGCCTGAATAGCATAAAATGAGAGAGCAATTTCTTAAACCCTAGAAATCATTTTCTTTGGTCTAATAAAGCAGAATGCACTAACATTTTTAGGTTATATTATATTAAATAAAGGTACCAATTTTGATTTATGGAGATGTCTGTGTGAGAGTAGAATGTGAGTAGCACAATGATATACTGTAAAATGGGAATATGAAGCCATTTTTCAACATTTACTAAACACCTGTTATGTACTAGGCACTGATAGCTATCTAAAAGATATTGGCTCTGTCATTAAGTCTATATTAACTATGTTGTATAGACTAAAAGGCTCTTATTAACTATATTATAAGAGATACTGTCAGACAACAATAGAGCTCCCATAAGACAGAATGTGGACAAGTATATAATAGAAATATAAGGAATGTAGTGTGACAGACTTTTCTTTCTTTCTTTCTTTCTTTCTTTTTTTTTAGACAGAGTCTCACTATTTCATCCTTAGTAAAGTGCCATGGCATCACAGCTCACAGCAACCTCAAACTCTTGGGTTTAAGCAATTCTCTTGCTTCAGCCTCCTAAGTACTTGGGACTATAGGTGCCTGCCAAAACGCCCAGCTATTTCTTTTTTTTTTTAGGGACAGAGACTGACTTTATAGCTCTCGGTAGAGAGTGCATCACAGTTCACAGCAATGTCCAACTCCTGGGGTTAGGTGTTTCTCTTGCATCAAGTGATTCTCTTGCCTCAGCCTCTCAAGTAGCTGGGACTACAGGTGCCCACCACAACGCCCGGCTATTTTTTTTGTTGCAGTTTGGCCAGGGCCAGGTTTGAATCCGCCACCCTCAGTATATGGGGTCGGTACCCTACCCACTGAGCCACAGGCGCTACCCAGCTCTTTTTTAATTGTAGTTGTCATTGCTGTTTAGAATGCCCAGCCAGGATTGAACCTGCCAGCCCTGCTGTATGTGGCTGGCACCGTTACCCCTGAGCTATGGGCGCCAAGCTGTGATGACTTTTCATCTAGATTTAAAAAGGCTTAAAGGAAGCACCTGATAGGAGGCTTAAAAGGGTAAACCTTAATTTGATAGTGGAAAGAAAGGGGCAGGTAAGTAAATATACTTCATGTTCTTTGCTTTATTTTATTTTACTGTTTTTGAGGCAGAAACTTGCTCTGTTGCCCTGGCTAGAGTGCTGTGTGTCATCAAAGCTCGCCTCAGCCTCAAACTCCTGGGCTCAAGTGATCCTCCTGACTCAGCCTCCTGATTAGCTGGGACTACAAGTGCATACCATGATGCCTGGCTAATTTTGCTATTTTCAGTGGAGACTGTGTCTTGTTCTTGCTCAGGCTGGCCTTGAACTTCTGAGCTGAAACAATCCTTTTGCCTTAGCCTCCCAGAGTGCTAGGATTACAGGAGTGAACCACTGCACAGGGCCATACTTCATGTTTTTTGGAAATGAACAATCAATAGTGCTGAAATAAGACAATGTGTAGAAGAATATGATTATGAGAAATGTGGTCTTGTGTAGTCAGAGTAGAGTACATGAGGTGAAAAGTACTAAGGAATTCTGGCTTCAGTCTATATACTACTATTTTTAAAAGTGTGTTTCAGGAAATCTAGCCAAAAACATTCCATCAAGTGGTCCAGTAATTTGGAAAACTCTGTGTATTAGAGTCCCTGACTGGAAAGGAAAGGATAACATATATATCAGCATGTGAAAGTCCCTGAAAAGTTCAGTGTTGGGAGACAATTCTCCATGAGTTTCTCTTATTTCAACATGAATTGTGGGCAAAGGCACTAACTTCCTTTGTTCTGGATGATCTTTTTTTCCTTTTCTTTCTTCTTCTTCTTCTTCTTTTTTTTTTTTTTTTCTTTTGAGAGACAGAGTCTTACTCTGTTGCCCAGGCTAGAGTGCTATGGCATCCTAGCTCACAGCAACCACAAATTCCTAGGTTCAAGCAATCCTCCTGCCTCAGTCTCCCAAGTAGCTGGGACTATGGTCACCCATCATGACACTAGGATAAATTTTCTATTTTTAGTAGAGACAGTGCCTTGCTCTTGCTCAGGCTGGTTTCAAACTCCTGAGCTCAAGCAATCCTCCTGCCTCAGCCCCCCAGAGTGCTAGGACTACAGGCATGAACCATCACACACAGCCTCTTCTAGATGATCTTATCAAGTGCATTTGTGTATCTTTGGAAGTTAAAGAGAAGTTTCCCTCCAAAACAAAGAGCAAACATGCTTACCATCCATTGTAGATGATTTTGGTTCCTACAGCTTAACATTCCTCTCCCATAATGCAACCAATTGGCCCTCTCTGTATTGCCCTATGGGAAGTGGGCTTGGGGACCCTGTATAAGAAAACGCTAATAACTTTGGTTACTTGTGAGTATTAAAGTCCTTTGACTCTCTCCAAGGGGTATCATATCTTCTTCCAGCAACTAAGAAAATGTAGCAGGCTAACTTGTTACTTTGCAAGAAGGCTAAGAACTCAGATCCTTCAGAGATCTTGAACCCTAAAGTAAAAAAATCAGTTTAATTTTGTTTAAAGTAGGGTTTCACAAATTTAATTTTTTCAAAGTATTCTTATTAATACCCTACAGAAAAAAAACTCTGGGAAATGTTAGCATGGAGAGAGAACTACATGGAAGTTAAATGGACCAGTTAAAAGGCTACTGCATTAGCTCAAATGAGAGATGAAAAAGGCTTTGGAATGTAACAAGGGGATGACTACGACACATGTACAAAAAGATGGAGATGAAGTTATATATGTAAAGATGTATAGTAAGGTGTTATATGCAGATTTTTCTGTTTATGCTTTAAACAATTATTATAGAGTAAAAAAGTGTTCAAATATATTAGTTAGAAACATTGATAAAGAAAGATAAAATTAAATCTGTGCCCTTGAGTGTTTGTATGCAAAGGGAAAGAACTAGAAGAGAAGCCGAAGTAAAAAGTACACACGAGGTCAGCTGTGGTGGCTCATGCCCGTAATCCCAGAATGCTGGGAGGCTGAGGCAGGAGCATTGCTTGAGCTCAGGAGTTCAAGACCAGCCTTGGCAACACAATGAGACTCCCCCATCTCTAAAAAAATTTAAAAAATAAGCCGGGCTCGGTGGTATGTTTATAGACCTAGCTACTAAGAAGACTGAAGTGGGAGGACCACTTGAGCTCAGGAGTTTAAGGCTGCAGTAAGCTATGATGGCACCACTGTGCTCCAGCCTGGGCAACAGAGTGAGATCCTGTCTCTTAAAAAAGAAACAAACAAAAAAAACACAGATATGAGAGGTGGTAATTGACAGAGCACGTGTGATAGAAAAGGGTTCATCTATAACAAAAAAAAGGCTCTTTTCCACTAAGACAAGAGGCAAAGAGGCAAGGGGGAAAGACAGCTGGGTTTACTAAGGACTTTATTTATTTATTTATTTATTTATTTTGAGACAGAGCCTCAAGCTGTCACCCTGGAGAGAGTGCTGTGACATCACAGCTCACAGCAACCTTCAATTCCTGGGCTCAAGTGAGTCTCCTGCCTCCGTCTCCCAAGTAGCTGGGACTACAGGCGCCCACCACAACGCCTGGCCATTTTTTGGTTGCAGCTGTCATTGTTGTTTGGTGGGCCCAGGCTGGATTCGAATCCGCCAGCTCAGGTGTATGTGGCGGGTGCCTTAACCCGTTGAGCCACAGGTGCCGAGCCTACTAAGGACTTTAGTATTACATAATGATGGGATTCATGCTATGATTTAAAAAATTACTTGCTAAACTATGCACTTGAAAATGGTTAAAATGGTAAATTTTATGTTTTCTCTATTTTACTACAACAAAAATATATAAGTTACTTGACTACTACCTAATTTCCACATTTTAATAGGTTAGCAATGACCATTACATTTTATGGTTAGCTCAAGTTTAGATTTTTGCTCATTACTCTAGATCAGTGTTTTTCAATTTCTTTTTTTATTTCATGGCACACTTGAACTTATAGTTAAACTTTTGTGGTATGCACACTTAAATTATGTTGATCAAAAAAACAAAAAAGAATATGCTTATTGTGCTTTGAACTTCTTTCAAAAATAATTTAATTAATGATCTTTAAAAATGTTTGTGGCACACCTAAGATCCTCTCATGGCACACCAGTGAGTTGTACCACACCGGTTTAAAATCACTGCTCTAGATTCCACATAAGAGCTGTCCTATTTAACTTCTTGTAGCCACTGAGAAAAATGTATTCCACTTTATCCATATTTTATCTAATCCTACATAACAGAATAAACCAAAGATCTTACCATTTGAAATACATCAGAGCCTTCATCAAAATCCACCATCGCAAAAAAAATCCTGTTGGTAAATGCACTGGAGTATCGCCATGAGTTTGCCAGGATCTGGAATTCTTCATCAGCTTGCCTGGATGCAATAAGATTTGTGAAGATAATATAGAAAACAAAATTAAAAATCAATCTAGTTTATCAGCAGTAAAAGAGATCCAACCAAGCAATAGTAGTTTTTCCAATGGGGGAAACAGTAGAAAACCTTGAGTAAGTCAGACTTTCCTGACAGGGTTAGGGCAAACCTTGTTTTGGCATAAAAGAAGTCTTATCGTAAATCAGTGATTTTCTTTTTTCTTTTCTTTTCTTTTTTTTTTTTTTTTTGACACAGAGCCTCAAGCTGTCACCCTGGATAGTGCCATGGTATTACAGCTCACAGCAACTTCCAATTCCTGGGCTCAAGCGAGTCTCTTGCCTCCGCCTCCCAAGTAGCTGGGACCACAGGCGCCCGCCACAACGCCTGGCCATTTTTTGGTTGCAGCTGTCACTGTTGTTTGGCGGGCCTGGGCTAGATTCGAACCCACCAGCTCAGGTGTACGTGGCTGGTGCCTTAGCCCGTTGAGCCACGGGCGCCGAGCCATAAGACAGTGATTTTCAACTGGTATGTCATGAAAGGATCTTAGGTGTGCCATGAAATTTTTTAAAAGATCATTAATTAAATTATTTTCAAAAGGATTTCAAAGCAAATATATTCTTCTTTTTACTCTTTTGTTTGATCAACATAATTTAAGTGTGCCATGGAAGTTTAACTGTAGGTTCAAGTATGCCATGAGATTAAAAGGTTAAAAAACAATGTCCTGAGTGTTGAAGATGGCACCAGAAAATAATAATCACCTGGCTCCACTTTATACTTCATGCCAGTTTCTTTCTTTCTTTTTTTTTTTTTTGAGACAGAGCCTCAAGCTGTCATCCTGGATAGAGTACCATGGCATCACAGCTCACAGCAACCTCCAATTCCTGGGCTCAAGCGAGTCTCCTGCCTCTGCCTCCCAAGTAGCTGGGAC
>CAUYON010041169.1:0-15979 GCA_963573935.1 Arctocebus calabarensis
GCACCAGTGGCCGCACTCTGCAACCTCAAGTCGGTTTTGAAATCCTGGGCGATCTCCCTCACCAACCTCGGGAAAGGCAGCTTCCTAATAAGCAGCTCAGTCGATTTCTGATAACGACGAATCTCTCTAAGCGCCACGGTGTCGGGCCTGGAGCGATGAGCTTTCTTCACCCCGCCGGTAGAGGGAGCGCTTTTCCTGGCAGCTTTGGGGGCCAGCTGTTTGCGGGGGGCTTTCCACCAGTGGATTTACGAGCGGTCTGCTTGGTTCGAGCCATTTTCTTTCACCCAACGCCGAAATTTTAGGCCACTTCTCAGAGCACCGCGCTGCTTCTGGTACTCAATGAAGACCCGCAGTCGCCAAGCAAAGAAAGGATGCTTTCTCAACGACCGACCAAACCGCTCTGCGCTCCCAACAAAGGTTTAATAATCAGAATCCACAGAGAATTCAAATGTATGAGCAAGAAAAGAACAAATGATTCCATCTCAGGGTGGGCAAGGGACTTGAAGAGAAACTTTACTAAAGAAGACAGGCACACGGCCTACAGACACATGAAAAAATGCTCATCATCCTTAATCATCAGAGAAATGCAAATCAAAACTACTTTGAGATATCATCTAACCCCAGGAAGATTAGCCCACATCACTAAATCCCAAAACCAGACATGATGGTGTGGGTGTGGATAAAAAGGGAATACTTCTACATTGCTGGTGGGAAACTAATACATTCCTTTTGGAAAGATGTTTGGAGAATATTTAGAGATCTAAAAATAGACCTACCAGTCAATCTCTTTATTATTAAACATTTAAATTGTTTTCTTCTTTTAACTATTAAAAAAATACTTCTTTGTACTGATAAAAAATAAATAAATAAAAATAGACCTACCATTTGATCCTACAATTCCTCCACTAGGTATATAGCCAGAAGACCAAAAATCACATTATAACAAAGATATTTGTACCAGAATGTTTATTGCAGCCCAATTCATAATTGCTGTCATGGAAGAAGCCCAGGGGCCCATTGCCCCATGAATGGATCAGTGAATTGTGGTATATGTACACCATGGAATATTATGCAGCCTTAAAGAAAGATGGAGACTTTACCTCTTAAATGTTTACATGGATGGAGCTGGAACATATTCTTTTTAGCACAGTATCTCAAGAATGGAAGAAGAAGTATCCAATGTACTCAGTCTTACTATGAAACCAATTTATAGCTTTCTTATGAAAGCTATAACCCAATTATAGCTCAAGAAGATGGGGAAAGGGGAGAGGAGGTGGGGAGGATGGGTGGAGGGAGGGTAATTGGTGGGATCACACCTACGGTGCATCTTACAAGGGTACACGTGAAATTTACTAAATGTAGAATATAAATGTCTTAACACAATAACTAAAAAAATGCCGTGTAGGCTATGTTAACCAGTTTGATGAAAACATTTCAAATTGTATATAAAATCAGCACATTGTACTCCATGATTGCATTAATGGACACAGCTATGATTTAATTTTAAAAAAAGATTATACAAGTTGGAAAGATGTATATGAAATTTTATGAAAGTACAGAACTCTAACAAAGTTCAATCCCATACAAACTTTCTATTTTTTTTTTTTGTAGAGACAGAGTCTCAATTTGTTGCCCTCGGTAGAGTGCTGTGGCATCACATAGCTCACAGCAACCTCCAACTCCTGGGCTTAGGTGATTCTCTTGCCTCAGCCTCCTGAGTAGCTGGGACTACAGGTGCCTGCCACAACACCCTGCTATTTTTCTGTTTTGCAGTTCAGCCGAGGCTGGGTTTGAACCCGCCACCTTCGGCATATGGGGCTGGCTCCCTACTCGATGAGCCATAGGTGCCGCCCACAAACTTTTGATTTTTAAGAAACAAATTAGAGTGCTGTCCTTTGACAATGGAAACAGGCTGAAGGACATGCTTAAGAAAAAGATTAAAACAATTCTGTCTCAAAATAAGGTAACAGAAATTATTATAAAATTACACAGGACATGAGCGAACTAACATAAATCTGATTTAGGACAACTCAGAGACAAGGTGACAGAACTCAAGGAATTAGAAATTATAAAAAAATTAGAAAACATAAATTCTAAAAAGGAGCACAAAATAAGTGAAATATCATAAATGTTACCCTAACAGAAATAAAGAGGGGAAAGTCAAAATCAAGAGGAAATGAAGAAAGAAAAATTTGGGAAATGTTGGCAAACATAGAACTTAGACATAGCAAACCCAGCGTACAGGAGAGAGGAAAACTAAAACAAAGGACTGGTACAAATACTGTATTTCAAGAAGATGTTCCTGAAAAAAAGATTTGAAACTACATTTTGAAAGAGCAAATCACATGTTTTAGAACTGCACCATAGACCAGCCCATGCCAGGATTGTCTGCTATTGGATTAAGGACAAAAGTCCTTTGGGTATCTAGACAAAAAACAGCAATAGAGAATTAGATTTGTGCTTAGATTTTTGGACAGAAGCTCTTCTGCCAAAAGAAAATGGAACAGCATACTTAAGGTGCTCGAAAGAACATTTGAGCCAAGATTTTTATATCTAGCAAAATTGACCTTCAGGCATAAAGAACACAAACTTCTGAGCATTTACGAAGTCAGTGGAATAAATATTATTCCAAGGAGTTTCCTAGAGAGTGAGGTTCAAACAATAAAAATACCTAGGGAGATATAAGTCAGGGACATCTCCAGATAATAGTAAAGAAGCCATCCAAAATTATTAGAACTGTCAACACGTCTTAGGAGACACCTTGAAGAGACTCCTATTGGCCAAAAAATAAGAATTGCAATTATGTTTATATCTATGAGGTCATTATACTTAAAAAATAAATGAAAGAAAGAAAAATCCCACAATTATTTATTACCTTGTGAGGTTAAGAGAATACCAATCTTGAAAGTAGATAGGAAAGAATTAAGTATTTACCCTGCCTTTCTTACCTAACTATACCACTACATAACCAAGTACTAGATGGAGGGAAGCATTTCCTAAAATTATTCCACCTAATAAATGAAAATAAAATAAGAGAATTAGATTATCACTGTTTTGCCTCTAGGAATGAGTAACAGTCGCTGCTATCATTAGAAACAAGGAAGGTGGGGTGCGGTGGCTCCCACCTGCAATCCTAGCACTCTGGGAGGCCAAGGCAGGTGGATTGCTTGAGTTCAGGAGCAAGCCCAAGCAAGAGCAAGACCCTGTCTCTACTAAAAAAAAAAAACAAAAAACTAGCTGGGTTGTACTGGTACATGCCTGTAGTCCTAGCTACTTGGGAGGGTGAGGCAAGAGGGGAAAGAAAGAGGCGGGGAGGAGGGAAGAAAGAGAAGAAAGAAGGAAAGGAAAACCAAATGTCAAATACCGTATGTTTTCTGATGAAAGATGGTACCATGAAATGAAGTGAATTTCAGTCGGCTCAGACTTTTGAATCCAGCTGCCAATGCAGGAGATTCTGAGAATGAGATTGGAAGGACAAGTGAAACACGCACCAGCAAAATCTGTACTGTGGAAGCCCTGTAGATCCCGTATTCTTTAACAGAAAATTATAAGGAAAGGAAAGGATGGAGGGCACATATCCATTAAATGTAACTTTAAAGACGTACCAAATTTTAAAAAATAGCACTTAAGGGCGGCAGCTCAATGGAGTAAGGTGCCGGCCCCATATGCTGGAGGTGGTGGGTTCGAACCCAGCCCCAGCCAAAATTTAAAAAAAAAAAAAAATAGGGCTCGGCGCCTGTGGCTCAGCGGGCTAAGGCGCCAGCCACGTACACCTAAGCTGGTGGGTTTGAATCCAGCCTGGGCCCGCCAAACAACAACGATGGCTGCAACCAAAACAAAAATGGCCAGGCGTTGTGGAGGACGCCTGCAGTCCCAGCGACTTGGGAGGCGGAGGCAGGAGACTCGCTTGAGCCCAGGAATTGGAGGTTGCTGTGAGCTATAATGCCACAGTGCTCTACCCAGGGCAAAAGCTTGAGGCTCTGTCTCAAAAAAAAAAAAAAAAAAATAGCACTTAACTATAATGACTAGGATTGTACGCTTTGGTAATAAAATCATGAAGAAATGCCAAGAAATGATTACCATAAATTTAAGAATTTTTTTGACTTTTGGAGGAAGGGAAGAAGTACATTGAGGACAAGCAAAGTCTGGGTTTTGGATCTTGGTGGTAGTTATAATAATGTTTTATTTATAATAATAAGCTATTTGTGTGGTTTTCTAAGTCTGTATTTTACCATAAAAAAGTTTAAATTGGCTCGGTGCCTATAGCTCAGCAGCTAGGGTGCCATCCACATACACCGGAGCTGGCAAGTTCGAATCCAGCCCGGGCCTGCCAAATGACAATGACAACTACAACCAAAAAATAGCCGAGCTTTGTGGTGGGCACCTGTAGTCCCAGCTACTTGGGGAGGCTGAGGCAAGAGAATCGCTTAAGCTCAAGAGTTGGTGGTTATGTGAGCTGTGATGCCATGGCACTCTACCCAGGGCTGCAGCTTGAGACTCTGTCTCAAAAAACAAAAAAGTTTAAATCTTTTTTTAAAAGAGGGAGAGAGACTTTGTCGCCCAGGAGTGCAGTGGGCATAGCTCCCTGCTATCTTGAACTCCTGGGCTCAGATGATCCTCCTGCCTCAGCTTCAGCCAGGACTACAGCTGCCTAGCTAATTTTTTTATAGAGATGAGGTCTGTGTTGCTCAGGCTGATCTTGAACTCCTAGGCTCAAGTGATCCTCCCACCTTGGCCTCCTAAAGTGCTAGGATTACAGTGAGCTATCATGCCTGGCTCTTAAAAATATTTTTATGCAAGAATGACTTTGTCTAAACTGCCTTTCTCTTAATTTTTTATTATAATAATTTTCAGACAGAAAAGTTGAAAACATCGGCTCTGTGCCTGTGGCTCAATGGGCTAAGGCACCAGCCATGTACACCTGAGCTGGCGGGTTCAAATCCAGCCTAGGCCCGCTGAACAACAATGACGGCTGCAACCAAAAAATGGCCGGGCGTTGTGGCGTGCATCTGTAGTCCCAACTCCTTGGGAGGCAGAGGCAAGAGACTTGCTTGAGCCCAGGAGTTGGAGGTTGCTGTGAGCTGTGATGCCACAGCACTCTATCCAGGGTAACAGCTTGAGGCTCTATCTCAAAAGAAAAGTTGAAAACATTATCTAGGGCAATGATTTTCAACCAGTGTGCCATGAAAAATTTTAAAGATCATTAATTAAATTATTTTCAAATAAGCATATTCTTTTTTTAACTCTTTTTTTGGGGGGATCAATATAATTGATGTGTGCTGTGGAAGTTTAATTATAAGTTCAAATGTGCCATGATATGAAAAAAGGTTGAAAAATACTGGTCTAGGAAATGCTGATGTACTCATCATGCTGGGGTTTTTTTTTTTCCCATTCTTTAATATTTAGAAAAGATCTTTCTGTGTAATTAAATACAAAGCATCCCCATCTTTAAGTGATGTGGAATATTCCATTGTAGGATGTGATGCTTCATTTAATCAGCTTCTTATTGATGGTCAGTTAATTTGTTTTTCCTAATAGAAATACTGCTGCCTGTACGTCCTTACGATACACATACAGTTTGCCGCGTCACGGCTTATTCTACTGTGGTGTGCTATGAATGAACAGTTAGCAGTAAAGCCTAAAGCTACTGCCTCTGTCGAGACGCCCCGTGTAACCTAGGGAAGACATAAGTTTCCCCCCAGAAGCTGATTCTCCACAACAGGATCCTCACCACGGCCTCAATTCCCGTTTAATCCCAGTGGCTCTTCCACAGTCTGATTTGGTGGTTGCAGGTGTAGCTGGTATAGAATTTACCTATTGCCACAATAATGCTATGAAATGAAACACCCTTAAACTTCAGGGCTTCTTTTGGGGAAGGCCGAGTTGTTCTTTAGTCTCTCTGGAGCACCACGCTCAGCTGCAGGGATGGTAGGCAAATCTGATCTTTGCAATATTCGGCCACACGTCGCGTGGTTGGCTGGGACAGGCTGGTCAAAGACGGCCTTGGACCAGGAGCATGCAGCTGCCCTGCCCAGGTCCCCAGTGTTCTTCCAGGAGGCCAGCTTAGGCAGGCCTCATGACAGAAGCATAGGTCCTGTCCTTTTTGGGGACTGCACATGACCTCATACCTTTTGAGCGTATGTGTCTTCCCATTTGCTAACATCTAACTGACCAGAACAAGTCAGAGCTCAGCTCAGAACCAGTAGAAAGGGACTACAGAGTTGTAGAGCAAGGGCAGGAACACAGACAGGCTGGTGGTGGGGCCGTTAATGCAGTCAGTCCCCACAGCTGGGCAGTAGCGTATCTTAAACTGGCACTTTTTAGAAGCATTAAACATTGCTGTGATTTCTGAACCGCAGATGTTAATGCTTTTGAAATGTGAAAATTGGGGATCATGTCTTTTTGAGGGGGAAGCATAAAACTGCTTCATTAAAAAAATTTCTGGGTAAGGGTTATAAAGGTAACTCAAATGTAAAAATCTATGTTAAATGTTCTGTCTTGAAAATACTTCTTTTAGAGTTGTTGGTGGTTTCCCTTGAGAGACTTTTCAGAAAACAGGCTTTATTCCCTATCTGCACATATTCTTCTTGGTTTGGTAGTGTTCTTGGAATTGGTTTTGAAATCTCACTTGGAGAACATTGAACAAAGTACAGGCACTCTTGGTTACAAACAAGATATGACTGAGTTATTGTTTCCCAGAACGTACTTTTTTTTTGAGGCAGAGTATTACTCTGTGCTCTTAGTAGAGTGCTGTGATGTCACAGCTCACAGCAACCTCAAACTGTTGCGCTCAAGTGATCTTCTTGCCTCAGCCTCCCAAGTAGCTGGTACTACAGGCGCCTACCACAACACCTGGCTGTTTTTTAGATATGGAGTCTCACTCTTGCTCACTCTGGTCTGGAACTCCTGAGCTCAGACAAACTGCCCGCTCTGGCCTCCCAGAGTGCGGCCAACCTTCGGAACATACTTATTTGACACTGATTTAAGTACGTTTGTGATTACTGTCCACCTCCCCACCTGGGGTGTACATTTCACAAGCGGGCAAGTGTGGTTTTATTTGCTAAAGCATCCCTTACTCCTAGCATAATGTATGGCATATGGCTGGCATGGAGTAAGTATCGGTTAGATAATAGCTCAGGCGCATTTGTCATGTGAAATGATTGATAGCAGAATGTCTAACTTTTTTTTTTCCAGATTAATATGGGGGCACATATGATTGGGTTACGTAGTTTGTTTTCATAAGGTCCAGTTGCAGTCGTAACCTTCACCCAGGAATTGTGCAGTATACCCATGCCATGTACCCGTAGAGTGGGAATTTACCCAACCCCTTCCCCTTACCCACATGAATTTAATTTTGTTTTTCTGAGTTTTTTTTCAGGTCAAGAAAACAGGAATATTTCATTTTAAGACACTAAAAAAATACAATTGTCCCTTCGTTTTCACAGGGCATTTGTTCCAGGACTTCTCATGCTTACTAAAGTCTGACGATGCTCAAATCCCTTACATAAAATGGCATAGTACAGGCAGTCCTCGAGTTACAAACTTCAGACTTAACATACAACTCACACTTATGAATAGGGGCTATTACGCTGAGTCCCCAAATTACAAACATCTGACTGACATACCGTTCACACTTATGAACAGAAGCTATTACTGGTAATAGGTAAACGTACTGTTGCGACTTACATACTAATTCAACCTAAGGCCAGACCTTCGGGACCTATCCTGTCTGTATCCCAGGGAGTTGCCTGTATTGGCATACACCGTACGCCCTTTCTCCTGGATGCTATAATCATCTCTAGAGTACTTGTAATACCTAATCCAATGTGGATGTTATAGAAATAGTTGTTATATTGTATTGTTTAAGGGATAATGAATGACGAGGACAGTGAGGTCTGTACGTGTTGAGTTCAGAGGCGACTGTTACAGGCCTCAGCACACTTTGGATCTGAGGTTGGGCGAATCCGTGACTGCAGAACCTGAGGATCCACAAGGCTGATTGTGTGTGGATTCTGAGTTTCTGTTCGAGCCTTTTCAAAACACAGCGTGCCTTTTCTTGGCTTTCTGCCTCCTGGCATTCATTTTCTTCAATTGCCTTATCTCGGTTTCTGTATATCATTTGTATAAGGTGCGCTAAAGAAAAAACGGAGGAAGAAAAGGAAAACTGAATTTTGAGGTACTTTGGAGGAGCTGAGGTGGCATAGGTCAAAGACAAGTGTACAGAGGAAGCATCTCTGGGTGGTTCAGGAGAGTTTAAAATAAATGTACCCTTTTAATTATGACAGCGATGAGCGCCACCCACAAGATGTGAAAGTACAATTAGAAGTGTATCATCTGTCAGTAGAACAGACTGGGCCTTATCAGAACCAGAAGGTTAGAAAGTAATGCCCATTAAACGTTTCTCGTTTGGAAAGATTAGATGAGAATTTAGGGTTTTTGCAAGTATAAAATTTCTCAATTTAAATTATGCTTTAGCAAACCTAGCATTTCATTTTTTAACTTTTTATGGAGGCATAATATGCATACTGAAGTACGTGCATAATGACACAGCTTGATGAATTTTCACGTCCAGATCAAGAAACACCATGTCACCATTACCAGCTTCCCAGAAGCTTCCTTCTCGACTCTTGCCCCCTCCCACCCAGTATCCCGACAAAGATCAGTTTTTCCTGTTTTTGTACTTATGTAAATGGAATCATACCATATCTGTATTGCATTTAATGTATCAGATTATCACTCTTAAGTGACATTCCTGATAGCACCTTACTGAAAACAAGGTCTGTTTTCAGTTTTCCCCATTGTGTATCTAATTTGGTAAACTGTCAGCTTCCTCCTGTTTCTTGATCTTAAGAAATTTTCTTGCTGGGCACTGTGGCTCATGCATATATGGGAGGCCAGAGCAGGTGGATCGCTTGAGCTCATGATTTCAAGACCAGCCTGACCAAGACTTGAGACCCCCATCTCCAAAAAATAGCGGGGTGTTGTAGTGGGTCCCTGTGGTCCCAGCTACTCAGGAGGTCAAAGCAAGAGGATTGCTTGAGCTCAAGAGTTTGAGGTTGCTATGAGTTATGACATCATAGCACTTTACTGGGACGAGAAAGTAAGACTGTCTCAGTTTTTTTTGCAGTTTTTCGCCGGGTCTGGTTTCACACCTGCCACCCTGGTATATGGAGCCAGTGCCCTACTTCCTGAGCTACAGGCACCACCCAGAAATAAATTTTCTTTGTGGCTTGGTGTGGTGGTTCACACCTATAATCCTAGCGCTCCCAGAGGCCGTGGACTAATGTTAAATATCACAATTTTGGAGGGGTGTGATGGCTCACGCCTATAATCCTAGCACTCTGGGAGTCTAAGGTGGGTGGGTCACCTGAGCTTAGGAGTTCAAGACTAGCCTGAGTAAAATTGAGACCCTGTTTCTACTAAAAATAGAAAAACTAGCCAGGCATTGTGGCCGGTGCCTGTAGCCCCAACTTCTAGGGAGGCTAAGGTAAGAGGATCCCCTTGAGCCCAAGAGTTTGAGGTTGCTGTGAGCTTTGATGACTCCACAGCACTCTACCCAGGGCAACAGAGTGAGACACTGTCTAAAAAAAAGAAATTTTCTTTGTAAATAGCACTGTGTGTGAGCATACCCCTGGATGTGCCTGCACATGTATGTGTGTGCATGTTTTTAAAAATTTTACTCAACAACAAATGAAAGAAAAACACGTGCCTTTAAATGGGCCTGATTAACAAAAACTAAGTAATGAAATAAATAAATAAAAATTCTCCCCAAAGTAGATCATGCTGCGCTGTGCGTAGTACTCAGCTCACAGTGGCACCAGTAGAGCTCTTCTCATACAGGAGATCCCCTGACCGCGGTGTGGGGCCTCAGTGAATGGGCATCCCGGGACTTACTGGACCAGCTGTGCACTGAACAGTTAGGTCATACTGGTTTTTCATTTTAGAACAGTAGAATCTGTATTCTTTTATCTATAAAGTAAAGTCTTGGGAGTGGAAATGGAGCCCAGGCAGTTTACATCTACTGAGATATTTACCAGTGGCCTTCCAATGGGCTTTTCCAGCTTTTATTCCCACCAGCGAAAATTCCCATCTCCAGTATCCTTGCCCTAAATTGTGTGTCATCAAGCTTGTTAATCCGTCCTGTTTGGCATAGGAAGTCCAGTTACTTGTTAACTTTTCAAGGTATTCTCTTTAAAGTCTTAGGTGAGGTTCGTTATTTTTGTTTATTGGACATTTGCATTTCTCTTGGGACTTGCTCCTGTTCTTTGCTCATTTTGCTATAGGCTTGATCATATTTTTCTTAATGATTTCAAGGAGTTCTTTCTATATGAAGGAAAATAGCCCTTTTATGTCATCCATTTTTTTTTTTTTTTTGGCAGTTTTTTGGCTGGGGCTAGGTTTGAACCCACCACCTCCAGCATATGGGGCCAGTGCCCTACTCCTTTGAGCCATAGGCGCCATCCCATGGGGATAATTTTTTAAAAATTTTGTTTTTGTCTTTATTGTGTCTCTAACATCTACCCTCCTACCCAGAGAGAAGGTTTTAATTTTTATGTGGCAAAATGTACCAGTTTTTTTCCTCAATAGCTTCTGAACTGTGTGTGTATTTAATGAGAAAAAGCATTGGAGACTTGAGACAGCTTAGGCCTGGCGTGGGAAAAAACCTCAATGAATATTTGTGGGGAATGTGGGTAAGCAGGAATTCAACTCTCAGTCAAAAGTGGTATGACCAACCATAAATGAATAAAAATTTGCACTCTATCTGCCAAAATTTGTTTATTATTTTTCATAGCATTTAGAGGGATGTTCACTGTTACGTTTTTTTTGCTTTTATGCTTTGTTATTTGGGATTTAATTTCTCAAATGATCCCTTTTTTTTAGATTTCAAATTATAACCCATTTCCTGCATCCTTGCTGCCGTCCAGTGACCCATGTCAGAGGTACTTCCAGGTCAGATACGTTTTTGCATATTTCAATGCAGAGAAGCAGTTGAATATTAAAACTTAGAAAAAAATGATAGAAAATTGTTTAATGCTAAACTTATGACTTGCTAAAATAATTATGGTTTTGATTTTCATTGCTCTTCACTAATAGACAAATGAATCTTAAGTAGAAGCATCATTTGGACTTCTGTATTTAACTAATAATTTGCATGACAACTTATGTTATTACGTAAAAATATTTTAATTGAATTGGGCACTTGAAACTGTCACATTTTATCATGTAGTATTGTGTTTCAGTGGCATTGTACTTTGTACCTCGTTAACTAAATGTGGACAGATGACCAGGTATTGGTATTGTCTCTCTCAGAGAGTGTCAGGTGGTAGAATTCGTTTAGGACAGAACCCCTCTCAGTATTCTTCTTAGGCGTATGCTAATTAATTTCAGGCCTTTGAAAAACTTCTTTAATTTTATAGTATGTTTCTTTCTTGGTCTCATGATAGATTCTAGTATTTCATATACATGACATGGTGTGGGATTTAATTCCTAGCCTCACAGTAATATAATAAGGAAAAAGCAATTGCCTTGGCATTTCAAGTTAAAAATTGTATTGGATTGCAAGTGGCAGATAGATCTGGGTAGATTCCATGTTTATTAGGATATACTCAGCAAGTTCTATTTCTTAAAATCAGTAGGTTTAACCATGGACAGATAGATAGTAAAGTCTCTAAATTTTAAAATTAAACTATTATTAAGTATTAATAGTATACTATTAGTAGTATTAATTAAGTTCAAGTCTTTTTCTTTTTTATACATGTGTGTCACTTTGCATGTTACATTTCAACAAAGAACTAAAATCATAATAAACACCAAGCTCAGTAGAGGATATATAAGTGGCAAGAAAAAATATCCTTTTATAATAAATAGCCAAAAGCAATATGACAAACCTGAGTTCATATAGGAGAACTAGGAACTTAGAGCTGCTTCTTAGAGGCCACTTAATCATTCTCTGGTAATCTGGGGAGGGTATAGATTTTCTTTATCAATACATACTGGATAGGCATATTAATTTTAGAAAAATCAAGACAAATGCGTGTGTCTTTTTTTTTTTTTGAGACAGAGCCTTAGGCTGTCACCCTAGATGGAGTGCTGTGGCATCACAGCTCACAGCAACCTCAAACTGTTGTGCTCAAGTGATTATCTTGCCTCAGCCTCCTGAGTAGCTGGGACTACAGGCGTCCACCATAATGCCCGGCTATTTTTAGTAGAGACGGGGGTCTCTCTCTTGCTCTGGCTGGTCTTGAACTTGTGAGCTCAAGCAGTCCACCTGCCTCAGCCTCCCAGAGCTCTGGGATTATAGCTGTGAGCCATGTGCCCTTTTCAAAAATATGTTTTAATTATTGGGAATAAGTTTTTTAGGGATCCTTTAGCTTTTAAAATCTTACGTTGCGTTGCAAGATAGACTATTATGGAAACATTAAAAGAATGAAGTTGGCAAACAAAATGTGTGTTCCTTCGAATCACATAGCACTGGAAGTGAATAATCGAGTAACTTCTAGAAATCTCTTACTGTTGCTATACTTTGTTTTGGTGATGGTTTCTTTCTTCTCGTTGGTTCCCAGATTGCTTTATTCTTGGCAGTTATATAAGATACTGAAGCAATTATCTAGCGTGGTTTTTGTACGGCAACTATTACTCTCATGCATTGGTATAACATGTAACACATTTTACAAGGAAAGCAGTATTCTTAGTTCAGTGGAAGATCTAATTCCATCCTCCTCTTTTTTTTATTTACTTAAAAATTCAAGTGGCAACTAATGAGGGAGGGTCTGAACCAGAAGTGGGATGAAAAATGCCTCTAATACCTTCTTCTAACTCTCAAGAGCTGTGACTTCAGGGAGCCTTTTACAAAACAAACATACCAGAATTAATACTGTCATGTGCCTCAAAAATTCCTGTTGACCCTTAAAGATTAAGTTTAGGAGGCCGTTCCCTGCGGGTCTTGGCTCCTGTTACGGTAACGTAGCTGTCTTATTTCTGCTTGTGCTTAATATTTTTTTCCACCTAGAATTGAGGCCCAGTTTATTAGTTACTCAAGAAAATATGTGATACTTCAGAGCTCACCTACTTTTTTTCACATAAACCAATATTCCCAAGCTCAATCATTGACTATATTCATCAGACATGACCATAAAAGTCTAGAGCTCTGTTAAAATAAGAAAATTCATCTTCAGAAGACGTTTAGGCTTTACTAAAGAATGAAAACAGCTTAGAGACTGAGCAGAGAAGAGAGCCAGGCAGGGTGGTGCATGTCTGTAGACCCAGCTGTGCAGGAGGCTAAGGCAGGAGGAACGCTCGGGTCTGTAGTGTACCATGTACTCCAGCCTGGGCAACATAGAGATACCCTTCTCTAAAATTAAGAAGAAGGAAAGAAATTAAACAGAGAGCATGTCCTTAGAATAAGCATGGGGTTTCCAAAGGTGACTTCTTCAAATGTTTTAATTCTTATTTGAATACACACGTTTCCTGTGCTGTGTGTTCTGAATAACTGTTCATCACATCTGCCAGGTGTGATGTTGGGAATGCCAAGCTTTCCCCTGTCTGGAGGGCCTTGTTCTTCTTGTCCACTGGTGGGCTCCTTGTTAGGCCTTCAAGACCCAGCTTAACTCTTCCTCTTGTGGGAAGCCTTCTCCGACCCCCTCTCCTCATTCTTAACCCTGTGCCCATATAGGGCCTCTGCCTACTTCTGAGTTCGTGTTATAAATAATTTATCCTTTCTCATTACCCAAGCTAAATTTTTTTACAATTGTCAAATAAAGATTATATTTATTTATCATGTACAACATGGTGTTTTGAGATATATATGTAATTGTTTACAATGTATACATATTTTTTATAATTGACAAATAAAGATTATATATATTTATCATGCACAACATGTTGTTTTGAAATGGGTATACATTGTGAAATGGCTAAATCAAGCAAGGTGCATGGGGCATGGGAAACCCCCCTGTATCTTGGAGAATCGGCTGTGTGAATTTGCTCTCCTAGACTAGAATCTTACCAGGTTCCCATCCTGCAACCTCCCTGGCTCTGTGACCCAAGCAGCTGTCAATAACTTTTGCCTCTTTCATTCACAGAGAAGTTCTTATCATTTTTGTCATGTTGAAAGTTTGCTTTCATAAGAAATTTCAGGAAACCAGTTTTATTTTGCCTCCCCTTCCTAACAGGAAAAGAAAAATCTGAGTTTATTTCATTTCCGTAATGCTTTGAGGTCTAGTTCAAAAGGCAGCATTCCTCAGGGTAGGTTTCACTGTTAACATCCTCCCTGGATATAAAATTGTATAGCAGAAAAACAAAAATGAAGAAAATGAGACGTTTCCTTTCAAATGGGGCAGACGTTGGGCTTCTTGGGCCCATTTGTCAATTCTGGGTCCCATTCGCCAATTTCCAATGGGTACAGAGGGAGAGAGCCGGTTATTGAAGAGGGAAGAGATTCCTAACATTACTGACAGACTCTTGCTTTGACAAAAGGCTAAAGGTCTCAGAAAAGGGAAAGGGCACCACGGATCCAGCACAGGTTTATACTAGGATGTAGGCTGAGTTGTGGGTTTGAGAAATGAAGGAATTAAAGTGATCCTGGCTTATCTCATTCTGTTTAGGCTTCGTAAAAACACTCTCTTAGTCACAAAACAAAAGAAAACTCTGCTCAAAGTGGCTTAAGCAAAATAAATAAATGAATAAATGGATTTGACCCGAGAAGCCCAGAAGTGTCATGTTCCAGGCTTGGCCTGTTTTAGGGATTCAGTCATTAGGACTTGCTTGCTTTCTCTCTGGCTGTGGGCTCTGCTTTCTGATTTGTTAGATTCATGCTTAAGCCATGTGGTCTCTTCATGGTGACCCCTTCAAGCTCTAGGCTTAAATCTTCTAATTCAAGTCAAAGAGAAAGGCAAGCCCCTCTTCTTATCATTCTAACAAAAGTCTCCTGATTGGCTTTGTGTGGGTCCCATGCTTTTCCTCGAAACAGCCACTAGAGCCAGGGAGATTTGGCACTGTGATCGGCTGTGTCATGGCCATGTGTCCCCGCAATAAAGGGTGCAGTCATGTCCTCCCAAAACCCATGGGTCGAGCCCCTGGGGTGTAAGCGCTGTAGGTACTTTTACTTTGGCAGTTTTGCTCCCTGCTTTGCCCTCAGCACTTGGAGGGATGTCTGGCACACAGAAGAATGCGAGAAATATCTGTCAGGTGAATGAATGGGCGTAGGGAAGGCTAATTCTGCAAGAAAATTTGTGGGGCTTTTAACAGAAAAAGAGGAGATACATGCCGGGCAGTCACAGATGTTTCCTCATTATGCGTGCTGGAGAGCGCCGGCAGGGGTAGTATTAGCTCTTGTCACACTCTTAAATCTGAACTTACGCCTACCTCTGGAGTAGGAATCCATCCTCTTGAATTGATGTGGGATCTTCAGAAGTCACACTCAGGGCAGCATGATGAATAGAGGTGGAGGCGATGGCAGAATCAGTGGAGGCCACCAACCATCCTGGTTCCTGGTCACTCTTCATTAATTTTGCTTATTCTGTTCACTCTTGTGTTCCTGGCCTTGAGGAGAGTACCTGGCACATAGTGGTAGATGCTTAGTAAATAATTAACAAAACGAATGAATGAATTAATGAATCAAAAAACACTTATTGAGTGCTTTTAGATGCCAGGTTCTTTAAAAGGAACTGGAAATACTGGGTATATAAAAATAAAAGAATTGGCTCGGCGCCTGTGGCTCAAGCGGCTAAGGCACCAGCCACATACACCTGAACTGGCGGGTTCGAATCCAACCCAGGCCCGCTGAGCAACAATGACGGCTGCAACCAAAAAATGGCCGGGCGTTGTGGCGGGTGCCTACAGCCCCAGCTACTTGGGAGGCAGAGGCAGGAGACTCGCTTGAGCCCAGGAATTGGAGGTTGCTGTGAGCTATGATGCTAGGGCACTCTATCCAGGGTGACAGCTTGAGGTTCTGTCTCAAAAAAAAAAAGTTTCAAATTAG
>CAUYON010041171.1:0-17206 GCA_963573935.1 Arctocebus calabarensis
ACAAAGGTTTAATAACCAGAATCCACAGAGAACTCAAATGTATTAGCAACAAAAGAACAAGTGATCCCATCTCAGGGTGGGAAAAGGACTTGAAGAGAAACTTCTCTAAGGAAGACAGGAGCACGGCCTACAGACACATGAAAAAATGCTCACCATCCTTAATGATCAGAGAAATGCAAATCAAAACTACCTTGAGATAGCATCTAACTCCAGTAAGATTAGCCCACATAAAAAAATCCCAAAACCAGAGATGCTGGCGTGGATGCGGAGAAAAGGGAACATTTCTACATTGCTGGTGGGGAATGCAAACTAATATATTCCTTTTGGAAGGATGCTTGGAGAATACTTAGAGATCTAAAAATAGATCTGCCATTCGATCCTATAATTCCTTTGCTAGGTATATATCCAGAAGACCAAAAATCACATCACGATAAAGATATATGTACCAGAATGTTTATTGCAGCCCAATTCATAATTGCTAAGTTGTGGAAGAAGCCCAAGTGCCCATCAACCCACGAATGGATTAATAAATTGTGGTACATGTACACCATGGAATACTATGCAACCTTAAAGAAAGATGGAGACTTTACCTCTTGTGTGTTTATGTGGATGGAGCTGGAACATATTCTTCTTAGCAAAGTATCTCAAGAATGGAAGAAAAAGTATCCAATGTACTCAGCCCTATTATGAAGCTAATCTATAGCTTTCATATGAAGGCTAAAACCCAGTTATAGCACAAGAAATGGGAAAGAGGCAAGGGAGGGGAGGGGAGAGGGAGGATGGATGAAGGGAGGTTGATTGGTGGGATCACACTTACAGTGCGTCTTAGAAGGGTACAAGTGAAAATTACTAAATGTAGACTATAAATGTCCTCATATAGTGACCAAAAGGCCACGAAGGCTATGTCAAATAGTTCAATGAAAATATTTCAGATTGTATATGAAGTCCACACATTGTGCCCCATGATTGCACCAATGTACACAATTATGATTTAATAAAAATAAAAATAAAAATAAAATGTGCTACTTCTAGTCAGCTTGTGGTGAAAGGGGGAAAGTAGATAACTACCAGACAATCAGATGATTATACTTAAAATATTATATATATATGCATATATGTGTGTAATCTATCAATAAATTATTTTATCTCAAAGTGATGATTTAAGTTCCTATGTTTAAGTCTTCCCTTTCTCAACTAATTATCATTGAAACAATAAAAGAAATACTAAGAAGTTATTGTAAAGTCTGAATTACCCATTCTTTTTAGCAAAGCAACAGAAGATTAGAGAAGCAAGAATCCAGTATAATCTATTCTGAATAAAGGCAGTAGATGAGCTAACATGGGCTGGGTAGGGGAATGAGCAAGAGGGGAGAGTGGAAGAGGCAGGGGAACAGAGGTCACAGTGTATGGCGCACCTTTTGGGGGTTTGGGGGATACAACTACAAGAGGGACTTTACCTAACAACCACAATCAGTGTAACTTAATTCTTTGTACCCTCAATGAACACCAAATAATAAAAAAACAAAAAAAAAGTAAAAACTAAAATAAATAAATAAAGGAAAAATTCTGAATAGGAGGTAGAAAACTGGAGAGCTCACTGTGAATAAACTGTGTATCTTTAAGACGTGGTGCAGAGAGGGTCAGATTGAGGAACACAAACAGCTCACTCTAAAATACATGTCTAGGAAAAAATCTCCTTCAGTGTAAGTAAATGTTATCCCTAGTAGTAGTCACAAAATCTGCCAAACTCAGAATTGCAATATCTGGAAGTGAGAAGGAGTTGTGGGGCACTCAGCTAAGGAGCAGGGGTCATAGTTTATTCTTCCATGACTTTGGGAAATAACCAGAAAACACAGGCTGATTTGGTCATTCCCTCTCAGAATGTTCATTGCAGCCCAGTTCATAATTGCTAAATCATGGAAGAAGCCCAAGTGCCCATCGACCCACAAATGGATTAATAAATGGTTGTACATGTATACCATGGAATATTACACAGCCTTAAAGAAAGATCTGGAGACCCCCTCTTTCATGTTTACATGGATGTAGCTGGAACATATTCTTCTTAGCAAAGTATCTCAAGAATGGAAGAAAAAGTATCCAATGTACTCAGCCCTACTATAAAGCTAATTTATAGCTGTCATATGAAGGGTATAGCCCAACTATAGCACAATAATATGGGAAAGGGGCAAGGTGGGGGGGGGGAGGTTGAAGTGGAGGGAGGGTAATTGGTGGGGTCACACCTACGGTGCATCTTAGAAGGGTACAGGCGAACCTTACTAAATGCAGAATACAAATGTCTTTGTATAATAACTGAAGGCTATGTTAATCAGTTTGATGAAAATAGCTCAGTTTGTATATGAAACCAGCACATTGTACCCCTTGATTGCACTATTGTACACAGCTATGATTTAATAAGAAAGACAATACAATGAAATAATAAAAAAAATGAATCCCTGGTTCATAATGGTCCATCCAGCCTCTGTAAACAACATCATTATCCTAACACTGAGAAGTATTATGTATTGATTGAGCAATTGTTCTGGACCAAGTGTATTATCGTACATAACTTCTGTAGCAACATTACCTCTAGAGCTGGTAAGTGTAACTGTCTTCATTTTAGGAAATGGGAGAATTATATCCATATTCCTGCCCTTATGTGACCTTTCCCATTTTAAGCCCAAGTGTGTACAGTTCTCAAGCTGTTGTTCTTTCCACTATACCAGAAACCTGTGTTTCCCAAATGATTCTATGCCCTTAGCAATGAAAAGGTTGAAAAAACTCCTTTAATCTTACTTGACATGAAATTCATACCGTATCTTGAGGATAATATGCTGTGAAAGATTACTGATCAATAGGTAGCAGCACAAATCATTAGACCAAAGTCAGGAGGATTCCCCAAGGTACGGAAGGAGAGATGTCTGCAGGAACCGTGAGTAGCAGTGCTGCAAGCCAGTTTCTTGATGAGGCTTAAAACTTGAAAAGATGACATTCCCCAGGGAAGGATGTGTTGCACCTTAGGCGTTGACTTCCATCCGGCAAAGCCAAGAATCCAGTGCCCAAACATGCAGAGGCAGCCAGAGTGCTTCCTAACCCCAAACCACCCAGAGGACTAAAATAAAGGGCCTATTAGTGATGACCATCATGCCCCAAGAATGAACAGGCCTTCTGGGCTATTCTGCTCTGTATCGGATCAGATGAGGCTTTGCACAACTCTTGAGGAAGAAATGGGAGAAATCCCCAGTAGTGACAGAGACTGAATTGATGAACAGACCAGCAAGATAAAGGCTCAGAATAAAATTTAATTTGATAAATCTTTTTAACATGTAATGTATCGTTTCTCACATTCCTGTGACTGCTAGGAAAAAGTCATACCTGCTATAAAATGATACTGTTTATCATTTTAATAATACTACTGCTTAGCCTTCATTTTCTCATTTTGTAAAGAAAAAAAAAAGAAAGAAAGAATAGGCACCACTTAGTCTCATCTTACAGGGGGAAAAACATATAGTAAACATTTTCATTTTCCATTGTTTTGTCCAGTGGCCCTCAAATCTAATAATCACTATGATCCAGGGTAAATATTTGTCTATTGTTATATACTGTCCTTAGATATTCTAATTCATTAGCTTTTTATCACCCCCCAAAATGATGGTTAAAAAAAAAGTGCACTGAAATATATGTACTATGAAACATAGCTAAAAAACGGGGTTGTCCAAATTCTGATTCCATTATTGGTTGGTTAACTTGACATGATCCACATGCTTGGAGACCTTTCAAAAGAAATCAAAAAAGAGGCAACAAGTAGATCATTCGTGAATTCAGCCTTTAGTATGGCTAAAAACCTTTTTTAAAACTATTATTTAGTGGAATGGTTCATGAATGAGATTATTCCATCAAAGGAAAACTATTTTCATAAAAATGGAAATTGGCAATTTATACATTGGTGTCTGGAAGAAACTCAGATGTCTACATTTCCACTGGGAATGAATTCTGACAGCTAAGGGTAGGGAGTGCTGACAGTACAAAAACAACCACCTGTTGCTGAGCAGGAGAGGAAGAAGCCAGGTGGGACACAGACCCCACAAAGGAAATTTGAGCAGCCTCTTGGCTTCCTTCAGGATGGAGGGAAATGAGAAAGCTGGCAGCAGGGAGGTTGAAAAAGGGAAATCTGAGCAGGTTTCTTAGCTGTCTTCCATATGGGGAAAGCAGGACTGAATTGGAGAGACTGTGAAACAGGAAGATTGACAATAAATGCTTACATGTTTAAGGCACATTTAAACTATTAGAATGCTACAGAAACATAATAATTCCTCTGAAATCACAGGGGCGTCTAAATGGATATGAAATCAGGACTTACCTCAGTGACTATTATTCTAAAAAATTTAAACATTCAGTAAAATGCTATTCTGAAAAAAGTAATATGTGCATGAATAAGTTTTAAATATAGAAGAAGTGCAAGAACAAAGGAATATGCTGCCAAAAAATTCAAACTCTCAAGGCTTATTGAAGGGAAAGTCTTTAGTTTTTTTGCCATGTCTGAAACAAAATTAAGCAACAAAGAATAATATTTATTTATATTCCTTTTCTCTTTTCTCTCTCTCTGACTCTTTCTCTCCACGACCTCTGCCTGAGGTAGAAGGGGAAAATGAAATATCATAAAATAAATATTTAGGGAGAGAAAAACAGGCTTTGAAGTAGAATATATGGATTATTAATTATCATTTTAATAGTTGACAGTATCCCATCAACTTAGAAATTAACTTAAAAGGATAAGCGCATTCAACAAGCAGCCTTCACATGCCACGCCCTGTTCCAAGTGCTTTACATTCTCTCCTCATGTCAACCCAGGGAGGTGTTGGTACTATGATCCCCATCTCACAAAATGAGAAACTAAAATTGAGAAGTATTAAACAACTTTATCAAATACATAGTGCTAGGAAGTGGTCAGTCTGAGATACAATGCTAGGCCCTATAACTCTAATGACATTCTTTAGCAGTATGTTACTAGCCAGCTGCTTCAAAGCTAATTATGCACCAAAAATATAGCTGAGTTTAAGAAAGTTAAAAGAGAGGGGGAAAAAGAATGTTTCTGAGAAGTTCACTATGCATATCGTAAAACTCAAAGCTTCTTGTATTGTCTTTATTTCTCTTAGGATAGAACACTAACAGACTAGATTATCTCATTTCTAAGACCAGAGCAGGCTCATCATAGAAAATTGGGAGGATTTTTAAATCATCCAAAATATAAGATGATGTAAGAAATAGTAATTGGTGGCCTAACCATGGGTTGATTATCACTTTACCTTCTTTTGGTTGCAAGTGACAGAAAAGCTAACTAAACTCCTTTAAACAAAGAGTCATATTGGTTTAAGACTCACGTATCTGTGAACTCCAGCCATAGAGAATGGGGGGGGCTCAGACACAAGATCAGAACTCAATTTCTCTCCATCTTCATTTTCTGCTTCTAGGTAGTAACCCCCATCATCTTTTGAATCATATTTTTTTCAATTATAATAAAAGAAAAAAGAAAAAAAGTTCCCCTCTTCACCATTCGCAGACCCTGAAAAAGTGTCTCAGTGTTTTTTCTTAACTCTATTTAGCCCTGAGCACAAATATAAAAACCAATACAGTAGTGAAAGGGACAGAGACCTTACGGTAAGGAAGGACATGCTACTTAACCAAAATAGACTGAGTTTGCAAGACATTTATCTCCTTTAAAAATTTCAGAGGTGTTGAAGAAAGAAGAAAGAAAGAATTGGTGCTAACTGAGAAAGGGAGAAAACTGAGAATTATATATAAACAAAAGTATTTTTTACAAGTGCAAACATAATAATACACAAGTTCAGCTAAACTTCTATTATTAGAGAACTAAGCAGTTTAAATAACACAAAACATGCATAGTCAGTCCTTAAAAGCATTGTTTAGCCTGATGATCACAAAGTATAATGGTATCAAACAAGGTGGAAATAACATAATATTTGAATGGTTAGCATCTATATTTTTTAACTATATGCCAAACAATACATGTCACAGCAGCCCAGTGAAGAGCCCTCTAACAATGCCCATTTTACAGGGAGGGTAATGTGAGACTGAGCAGCTTCTCAGGGAGACCCAGTCGTGAGCTTGCACATTGAAATATTGTAAGAGAATGATGATTCAGACTCCAGAAACTTTCCTTTTAAATACAGTTAAACTCTAAACTCTATCCTATCCTTCAATAAAATAGTTCATATATATTGCCACTGAATATTACTTTTTTATAAAAAACAGTATTCAAAATGGGTAAGTTGTAATCATGCAAATTCAAAAGCAGACTTGGTAAACTATCACATACTTTCACAATATGAGAGGTTACCATGAACCCTTCAATACATATTGTCACTCTTTAGAGCAGTTCTTTTGACTTTGCCATATTCATTGAGCTTCCACTATGTACCAGGCATAATACTACATATTGAGGATACCAGGATTGTGATCTATTCTTATGTTTCATTCTTAAGTTTGTTTGACACACATTATTCAAAGCTCAATATTTATAAAAACTTCATGCAAATTTTATTAAATATCAGATACCAATTATTACAATTAGGATAACAATCATATTCTCCTGATTGCTGAATAGGAAAGAAGCAAATTAGTAGCAGTAACAAAAAATTCATTTTTGTGCCAGATAAAATATTGGATGCCAAAATATGTTAACATTTCAAGTTGTTAAGTATCCATCCATCAGTTACTCAATAGAAATTGGCAAGTATTTTTATTAGACATTATTAAACAATTCTCAGAATTTTTATGTTCATGGCTAAGTACCTACTCATACATTGTGGAACACAAGGAAAGCATAAATATTTCACAAAGATTCATTATATAATTAAAGAACACTTTTTGTACAGCTTAATAATGAATTTTGTTTAATACACTAATTTATATATTTTTCTTCTGGACTTGTCTGAAATTGTTTTATGGAAAATATCTTTCTGTGTACTTAATCCATTATTTTTTTTTAAAGGAAGGAAATTCTTTTTTTTATTAAATCATAATTGTGTACATTAGTGCAATCATGGGGCACAATGTGCCAACTTCATATACAATCTGAAATATTTTCATCAAACTGTTTACCATAGCCTTCATGGCCTTTTAATCACTATATGAAGACATTTATATTTTGCATTTAGTAAGTTTCACTTGTACCCTTCTAAGATGCACCATAGGTGTGATCCCACCAATCACTCTCCCTCCTCCCATCCTTCCCCCTCCCTTTCCCTCCCTTGCCCCTTTCTTTTTTAAATAAGAAATCAGATAGACCAAAAAGAAAATACTAGCTAACAAAGACAAAAAAAGTTTTCTGTACCTTGTATAGTTGTTTGGGGAATTTCACTGAGGTTTATTTTACTCTAAATTTTCTTTGACTTTGTCACTGAAGTCTAGATTATTTCCTTTCAAGGGAATTTTATTTTTAGCTAAATAACACCTTCATTATTATTTTCATGTCTCTGCCTTTATGCTGTAAACATCTTGGATTATAATCAAACCTCCATAAGTCAGATGGCTTAAAAATTGTTTCTCATGTTTCATGGGAGGATTTCTACTCCAGGTAAAACCCTCATCTTCGTCATAATAGACACATTTGTACTACAGAAATTGCTCCAAGATAAATTGCTCCAGTTTGCCTATGAATAAATGTTAAATATATTGAACTTAATTTACTCACCAAATGGAATGTAGGGAATGAGATTCTGGATTCCAGAGTTTTAATTTCTGGGTTCAAATTCCACTACATTACTTAATATTTGTGTGGTCTTAACATTCAAAACTTTTTTATTCTTGACATTCTCATCTGTATGCCAACTTCATGGAGTGACTTGAGCACCACATAATTCTACTGAGCGAATTGCCTCGTACAGAGGAAATAATCAAGTCTGAGTAGTCTGATGGCTATGCTCGGTATCAATAATTATAAAATATCTGTATTAAGCAAGGAGGATTTGAGTGGGTTATATGGATTCATAAAAAAATACACTGGCTCTCCAAGATGGAAAATGGATTATTGGACAGTGAGGGGAGTGGGAATGAACAAAAGAAACCAGAAACACTAGCAAAAGCATAAAGGCTGAAAAAAATAATTAATGCATTGAGGCTATATCATAATATTCTTATTCCATTAGAGTGGGAAAAAAGATTGCAAATACATTTCCCTCTGGTCTAGAATAAGTAGCCCTTCTGTGTGGATTCAACGAAGCCTTGGTTTCCCTCACTGCATTATAGATATACTATGAAGACCTCAGGCTTGAAAGACAGATTGGTCCATGTTAAAATTTTAGTCTTGGAATAACAAACAGCAAGATTGAATCAGGAATAAGAAATCTCTCAACAACAAAAGCTCAGGACAAGACATATTCACAGCCAAATTCTATCATATCTACAAAAACAATTGGTACCTATCCTTCTGAAACCATTCCATAAAATCCAAAAAGAGGGAATTCTCCCTAATCTTGTACTACAAAGCTAGTATCACCCAGACACCAAAGTTAGGAAAGGATGCAAAAGAAAAAAAAAAAGAAAGAAAACTATAGACCAATATCCTAGATGAACACAGGAGCAAAAATCCTCAACAAACCACTAGCAAACTGAATTTAAAAGCATATCAAAAAAGAAAAAAGTCAACACGATCAAGTGGATTTCACCCCTGAGATACAAAGATGGTTCAACATATTCAAGTTGATAAATATGATGCACCACATAAAACTAAAAACAAACTAAAATAATATGATCATTCCAATAGATGTAAAAACCACATGTGATAAAGTCCAACATCCCTTCATGATAAAAAAAAAAATTCAACAAACTGGGCATTGAGTGAATATCCCTCAAAATAACAAAAGCCATAAATAACAAATTTACAGCCAGCATGGTCCTGAATGTAGAAAAGCTGAACACATTCCCCATATGAACTGGAACAAATTAAGGATGAAAACTTTCACCACTTCTATGAAATACAGTACCAAAGTCCTAGCCAGAGCAATCAGGAAAGAGAAATAAAAGGCATTCAAACTGGAAAAGAGGAAGTCAAACTCTCCCTGGTTACCAATGACAGAATCTTATGCCTAGAAAACCCTAGAGACTCCTGCAAAAAACTCAAAATCAGTACATAAAACAGTAGCATTTCTATACATTAATAACAACCAAAGTGAGAATCAAATCACGAACACAATCTCATTAACAATAACTACAAGGAAAAAAAAAAACTCAGAATTTATCCAAAAATCTCTAAAGGGAGAACTACAAAACTCTGATGAAAGAAATCATAGATGACACAAACAAATTGTAAAGCATCCATGTTCATGGACTGTAAGAATGAATATTGTTAAAATGTCCATACTGCTCAAAGTGGCCTAAAGATTCAAGGAAATTTCCATCAAAATAGGTTGTTTTTCTCAGAATTAGATACAGACACCCTAAAATTTATATGGACCCAAAAAAGCACATAAATAGTTAAAGCAATCCTAAGCAAAAAGAATAAATCAGGAGGCATTACATTACCAAAATTCAAATTAAATTACAAAGGTGTTGGTATACATGTAGACACATAGATCAATGGAAGACAATAGGGAACCCAAAATTAAAGTTGAATACCTATGAATACTTGATGTTGAACAAAGCAGAGAAAACATAGGGATTTAATAAATAGTACTGGGAAAATGAAATAGTTTCATGTAAAAAATGAAACTGGATCCCTGTCTCTCACTGTATACAAAAATTAACTCAAAATGGATTAAAGCCTTAAATGCAAGACTCAAAACTATAAAATTATTAGAAGCAAATGAAGGAAAACTATCCTCAATTTGTCTCAAATAAGAAATTTATGATGAAGAACACAAAAGCAAATACAACAAAAACAAAAATAAATAAATGACAGTTAATTAAAGTAAAAAGCTTCTGTAAAGCAAAAGATATAATCTGCAGAGTAAATAGACAACCCACAGAATGAGGTAACTATCCAAAAGCTATACTTCTTTTGTTTTTCTTTCTTTTCTTTTTTTTTATTTAATCATAATTGTATACATTAGTGCAAGCATGGGGCACAATGTGCTGACTTCATATACAATCTGAAATATTTTCATCAAACTGTTTAACATAGCCTTCATGGCCTTTTAATCACTATATGAAGACATTTGTATTCTACATTTAGTAAGTTTCACTTGTACCCTTCTAAGATGCACCGTGGGTGTGATCCCACAAATCGCCCTCCCTCCGCCCATCTTCCCTCCTCCCCTCCCTTGCCACTTGCCCTATATTCTTGTGCTATAATTGGATTTTAGCCTTCGTATGAAAGCTATAAATTAGCTTCATAGTAGGGCTGAGTACATTGGATACTTTTCTTCCATTCATGGGATACTTTGTTAAGAAGAATATGTTCCAGCTCCATCCATGTAAACATGAGAGAGGTAAAGTCTCCATCTTTCTTTAAGGCTGCATAGTATTCCATCTTATACATGTACCACAATTTATTAATCCATTCATGGGTCGATGGGCACTTGGGCTTCTTCCACAACTTAGCAATTATGAATTGGGCTGCAATAAACATTCTGGTACAGATATCTTTATTATGATGTGATTTTTGGTCTTCTGTATATATACCTAGTAAAGGAATTAATAAGATCTAATGGCAGATCTATTTTTAGATCTCTAAGTATTCTCCAAACATTCTTCCAAAAAGAATATATTAGTTTGCATTCCTACCGGCAATGTAGAAGTGTTCCCTTTTCTCCACATCCACGCCAGCATCTCCGGCAAAAGTTATACTTCTGACAAAGGCCTAATACCCAGAATCTATAAGGAATTAAAAAAATATCAACAAGGAAAACCAACCACATCAAAAAGTGAGCAAAAAATGGGCCAGGTATGGTGGTTCACACCTGTAATCCTAGCACTCTGGGAGGCTGAGGCAGGTGGATTACCTGAACTTGAACTCCCTGAGCAAGAGTGAAACTCTGTCTTCTACTAAAAATTAACTGGGTGTTGTGTTGTTCCAGCTACTCGGGAAGCTAAGGCAAGATAATCTCTTCAGTTTAAGAGTTTAAGGTTGTTGTGATCTACAATGATGCCATGGAATTCTACCCAGGGCAACAGAGTAGCAAAAAAAAAAAAAAAAGCGAGCAAACAATATGAACATTTTGCTAAAGAAGAGAAACAAATGGCCAATAAACATGAAAAATTGCTTAACATCACTACTCTTTAAAGAAATACAAATTAAAATCACAATGAAATATCACTTTACCTTTATCAAAATGACCATTATTAAAAGGTCAAAAATAATAGATGCTGGCCAGGATGTATAGAAAAGGGAATGTTTATACGCTGTGAGTGGAAATGTAAATTAGTACGACTATGAAAATCAATATGGGTATTTCTCAAAGAACTGAAAGTAGATATACCATTCCATTCAGCAATTTCAGTACTCAAGATCTACTCAAAGGAAAAGGAGTTACTTTATTTTTTAAAAAAGATATCTGCACCTATATAATTATGACAGTACAATTCATAATGGCAAAGATATGAAATCAACTGATGAGTGGATAAAGAAAATGTGGTGTATATAGCCCATGGAATACTACTCAGCCAACACATAGAATGACATAACGTCTCTCTCAGCAACTTGGATGGAACTGGAAGCCATCATTTTAAGTAAAATAGCCCAGGAGCAAAAAATAAATATTGTATGTTCTCACTTACAAGTGGTAACTAAGCCACTTATGTGGGTATGTATGGTCATCAGAGTGATTTACTGGACACTGGGGAGTGCGGAGACCACAACAGAGGTGCAGGATGAAGCTAACTGATTGAGTACAATGTACACAATTTGAGTGACAGGTATATTAAAAGCCTAGACTTTTCCACTGTGTGATTCATCCATGTAACAAAAACACAATTGTATCCTCTAAAATCTATTTAGAGAACAATAAATATGTAGATAAAATTTTGTTCTTGCTACTTTAGTTGTGCAACACACATATATACCTACCTACACACAAGCTCTCTGAGTCTTAACAGATATAATTACTATCCCCTAATGAATGCCAGGCATTGTCCTAAAGTCTTGGCATCCATATTTTATTTAATCTCCTTAATATCTATGGAATAATGAATCAATTATTATTATCACACCAGAACTACATATGGATTCAGGGACCAGAAACAGAAACTTCCAAGAAAACCTATAAATTTTGAAAAATGGGATGGACTGCTTTGAGTTTCCATTGAACACAAAGTTGGTGCTAAGTCAAATTTTAACTAGATTTTTTTTTAAATAGTCTCACTGAGTCACTTTGGGGTTGAATACTGTGGCATTACCCCTCACAGCAACCTCAAACTTTTGGCCTCCAGGCTTGGCGCCTGTGGCTCAACGGGCTAAGGTGCCAGCCACGTACACCTGAGCTGGCAGGTTCGAATCCAGCCCGGGCCCGCCACACAGCAATGATGGCTGCAACCAAAACAAACAAACAAACAAACAAACAAACAAAACTTTTGGCCTCCAGCAATCCTCTTGTCTCAGTCTCCCTAGTAGTTGGGACTATAGGCATCTGCCACAATGCCTGGCTAGTTATTATTTTTTTTCTCTATTTTTAGTAGAGATGGTTTGCTTTGTTCAGGCTGGTCTTGAACTCCTGAGCTCAGGGGATACACCTTTGTTGGCCTCCCAAAGTGCTAGAATTATAGGTATGAGCCACTATGCCCAGCCACAGCATTGTTATTAGGCTTAAAAGTAATTTACTATATACTGAAAGGCTTGTCATCTTAAAACTTGAACTAGGTCAATTAATAAAAAAGTCAGCCAAAGAAAATCATAAGAAAGATACGTAAATATTTAATCTAACTTGAAATGTTAAAAGTACATTTATTGATCACACTGTTAAGGGAAGGCCAAGACATTTCTCTAACTACAGGTTCACGGATTAGAAATCTACTCCATCTCTCTGATGACAATCGCACACATGATAAGTCTGTGATTTCTGTGATAAATGAGAGTTAATTAAATTAAAATCTTCTGTAAAGCAAAAGATATAATCAGCAGATGAAATTTCTTTTCTTCGGGTGGGAGCAGAATCTGTAAAGACATTGTGAAGGCAATGTCTTCAGAATGTCTCTGAGGATGGAGACATTATATATAGATTGTAACATTTTTTTCCTTCACTTTTTAATTTTCTTCTTCACTTTTTTAATATTTGTCTTACCCATCATGTTCTATAGCATCTTTTACAGTGTAGACCAGTGACCCCCAAGTTTTTGGCACCAAAGATCAATGTCATAGAAATTTTTCTCCTAAGGAGCATGCAACTTCGATCCCTCACTTGTGTGGTTTACAGTAGGGTTTACACTCCTATGAGAATCTAATGCCTACATGGATGTGACAGGCGGCAGAACTCAGCTGGTGATGGGAGTAATGAGGTGCGGCTGTAAATACAGATGAAGCTTTGCTCATTTGCCCATCACTCACCTCCTCCTGTGCAATCCAGTTCCTAAGAGGCTGTGGACATGTATCAGTCTGCAGCTCAGGCTTTGGGGACCACAGGTGGAGACCATTCATATTTTTGCAAAACATATAGCTTTCTTAAAAACAATTCTTTCATATTTAATTGACTTTGTTAATATTTAAATTACATAATGTCTCTAAAGTGTAATGACATAAACTAGTTTAGGAACCACCATGCTTAACTCATGGTAAGTATTCCACTCATCTGATGGGTATAGAAGTATGGAGTGGCGTTTTCTGGTCACAAGCTTAGAGTATACTACTGGCTTCAGCCAGCATATCTTCTTTGTTGTTGTTGCAGGGGGGGGTTTGGCCAGGGTGGTTTTGAACCCACCATCACCACTATATGGAGCTGGCGCCATACTCCTTGAGCCACAGGCGCTGCCCATAGTCAGCATATCTTATAGAGGGATTGGATAATGTCACTTAATCTAGCAGCTCTATTAAGGAGAGTCTGGTAAGAATATGTTTACTCTCTACTGAAGCTCATTACAAGCTTTTAGATTATTTGAGAGAAGTTCCCATATATCCTTAGATCATTCTTCTATGACACTAATACATTTCAACACATTTGATTTTATACAAAGAAGAAAATGCCGAGTCATATTAAAATAATCATTTAGGCTTTAGCAGCAAACATGAAAGAAGCCGCTGTTCAAAGTAAGGCTCCATCCTAAAAATTTTCCTTATATCAACCTGACTTATATTTGTGTTTCTCTGGTAGCATATCTTAGCCAGTCAGAGAAATGGTTTGTTCCCCATACCTGTTTTTTTATTTTAATTTTAACTTCTCATTGGTGATGCTGCCCAAGGCCATGAGAAAAACTCAAGATCTATCTTTCTTTCTTTCTTTTTTTTTTTTTTTGACAGAGTCCCAAGCTGTTGCCCTGGCTAGAATGCTATGGTGTCACAGCTCACAGCAACCTCAAACTTTTGGGTTCAAGCAATTCTCCTGCCTCAGCCTCCCAAGTAGCTGGGTCTACAGGCACCCCCCACCACGACTAGCTATTTTTGTTGTTGTTGTTGTTGAGGTCATCCTTGTTGTTTTAGCAAGCATGGGTCGGGTTTGAATCCTCCAGCCCTGGTGAATGTGGCCAGCGCAACTACCTGCGGAGCTATGGGTGCGGCCCCCAAGATTTTCTCTATGGAATTCAAAGAACTGAGAGAGTGAGTCTTTTCAGCTTCTGTGCTATCAGATGAGTGTCGAAGCGATTCTGAGGCAGATCCAATAGGGAAATACACCACAAGGTACCATTAGGCTGACATCCGGGAACACTACTGGTCAACCACCAATCTGTGTACATTATACACATTTTACAGTGCATTCCAATACATCCTTAAATTTCCTTTATTTTCAGCAATGGAGCCCTAACCCTCAATCTCTCGGTTGGGAAAAAGTCATACTAAAGTTAAAATTTTCTTCTTTGGCAATGAAAATTACACTTTCCTTGTGTAAAGAAAGGTACAAGGAAAGAAATTTCTCAGTCTCTCAAAAAGCGACAAGTAGAGTAAGCCTGAAACTCACTACAATTATCAGTTATTATTCCTCAAAAAATCTTGATTGCCAGTGTATGCTTGTTTTCTTGCCTCCCATGGAGAATATTTTTATCAAATTGACATTCAAATATGTCCCTTAGAATTAAAATTCATAAGTAAATAAAATGAGTGAGCAGGCAGAACTTCCTAAAATTGCTCATGGGTCATAGATCATGCTTTGCATTTTCATGTGAATAAGTTCTATTCATTTGGCTTTTGTGGAACTGACTAACTTAATTGTTAATGACTGTTGTGTGTAAGAGCTGGTATTATTTATTCAATTTCTATCCTCCTGAAACATAGTGAGAAATATCTTTATTCCTGCTTCATATATGTCTTATAAACATGTCCTCTGATCCCGAAAAATGCATTTGAATTAAGCAGAAGAAGAAACCAAACTAATGTAAATCAAGTCTCAACCAAATGTGAAGCACCAGGCCAAGATTTTTATATACATAAAGTGCTCTTTCTAGCATAAAATATTTCTAAGGCACAGTGGGAAAAATAATCTTAAAAAATATACATTTTATATGTGTATAATATATATAAATGTGTATATTTAATAATATATATGTTAAATAATTTATGAAAGTAACTAATATATGTTCTGAATGAAAAATAATATTTATTTGGCTTAGCACAGTAACAAAGGTATAAATTATAAACTCTCCGGGTGCAATAACTTTAGAATGGCATAGAGGAAAAGTAAGATGGATGATCTGGTAAAATGAAGATTTTTTTAGCATTTAATGGATCAAGCAACATCCAGGAACAATTTCAATGCACCTTCTCCCTCTTGCTAAATTGTCATCAGCATTATCTTCATATCATTCAAATTATGCTGTCAGAAGAGAAGTAGCCTGAGGGTCTGGCTAAGAATTGGATAATAAAACCACTAACACTTTGTGCAATTTATGGTTCTGGTTTAAAGAGTAATGGTACTGCAAATAAACCAGTTGTAAGGGGTTGCTAAAATAAATCAAGAAAGGGAGGGGGTCTCATAATTAACTGAAGTATCCATATTCAACCAAGCAGCCATGCCTTTACTTGATTAGGACTCAGATAGAATGAGAATGTTTATCTTCTAAATAAGAGGTAGGGATTTGACACCCAGTGAAAGGGGAAATGCTAGTCCAATCACATCATTCTTCTCCTTTCCTCATTAAGGATTCTTTCTTATGGTGCTGATGAGACAGTTTAATGAAGAACAAGAAAAACAAGATGATGTAATGTAAGCATCCAAAATAGGCAATGAAATAGAACTTCTCCACTCAAGGATGAAGTGAAGAGATATTTTGGGTTAAAGATTGCCAGAAGTTTTATACCTGAAGTCTAGGAGTTAAAGATATCCTTACAAAATGTTGTATTTTTTTTTTCATCCAAGTAAGATGCAGTACCATAGAAAAGAGACACCTACAAATCTTAAGTGTCAGTTTTATTACATATTCTTCTAAATAATTTAATGAATATTCATTGAATTCCATTTCCCATGGTTCTAAGTGCATTGAACAATTTCTTGTTTCATTTGTAAAAAAGAGGTAATTTACTTGCAAATGTATAAGCAAAGCATAGGACTAATTACCAGGGACTAAAAGAAAACAAGAGGGTGTGTGGAGTTAGAGTTAGAAGGTAAAATAGAGAGATGGACCCTATTTGTGATGTATGACGACAGCTTCCTCCACCCACCACTTCCCCTTCTCTTTCTGCCTCTTACGTTCCTATAAGCTGGTGGGAAAATCCAGTTATCCCTCCTCTGGCATGGCCTGCACACTACCTGAGAATTCTCATTCCAGCCTCTCCTAATCACCATAAAATCCAAGCCTTTCCCTATTCCCTGCTCTCTCAAGCCATTTTTGGATCTGAGAGCATAAGTATTTAAAAACATATATTTGAGGCTCGGTGCCTGTGGCTCAGTGAGCTAAGGTGCCAGCCACATACACCTGAGCTGGCGGGTTCAAATCCAGCCCAGGCCTGCCAAAGAACAATGACAGCTGCAACCAAAAAATGGCCAGGCGTTGTGGCGGGCGCCTGTGGTCCCAGCTACTTGGGAGGCGGAGGCAAGAGACTCGCTTGAGCCCAGGAATTGGAGGTTGCTGTGAGCTATGATGCCACAGCACTCTATCCAGGGTGACAGCTTGA
>CAUYON010041176.1:0-36086 GCA_963573935.1 Arctocebus calabarensis
TTTTTTGAGACAGAGCCTCAAGCTGTCACCCTGGATAGAGTGCTGTGGCATCACAGCTCACAGCAACCTCCAATTCCTGGGCTCAAGCCAGTCTCCTGCCTCTGCCTCCCAAGTAGCTGCGACTAACAGCGCCCGCCACAACGCCCAGCCATTTTTTGGTTGCAGCCACCATTGTTTGGCGGGCCTGGGCTAGATTGAAACCCGCCTGCTCAGGTGTACGTGGCTGGCGCCCTACCCCGTTGAGCCACAGGCACTGAGCCAGTAGCTGGGTTTTGTCTAATGGCAGAAGCCAATAACTGGAGCTCTGAGAGGCGCTGCTGCACATTGAAGCCTTGGTCAATGAGATCTCAGTGGGCGATCTGAAGGCCCTGGGGGAATTTTTGGAGCTTTTTTTTTGGATATCAGGTGCAGACCGAAAGATAAAATGCATGTTAATAGGGTGAAGATGAGGATATCATATAAATCCTGCCAGGTCAAGTCATGTGATTGGGTTAGATATCTAAATTCTTGAGAGTGTTTTGGGGATCTGTGGACAACGAACCTAGTTTCTGACTTATGTGGGACATCTGAGAGAGAAAAGGGAACATGAACCCTGATGATGCCTTCCATTCCCAGAACCTCTCAGTGGGTGTGTAGAGGTTGTAGTGTTCTTGAAACGGAAGGTCCAAAGGTGTGAAGGTACCTAGTATGGAGTGAGGAAATGGAGTCCGGCATGTTTCTTTTTCTTCAGGTTCTGACATCTTTTCTCTTTCTACCATGTACAGTGAAAGGTGGGGGGGCAGGGGAGAGAGGGGGAATGGGGTGGAATTCTGTGGGTAGGAATGAGATTGAGTGTGGAGGGGCAGAAAGGAGAGGGTTGTCTGCCAGTTGGAAAGAAGACCGTGGAGATTTAGATGGGTGGGAGGGGTGTTTTGGCCTTCACAAGGAAAATTTGAGAAGGTTCACAAGGATGGGTAAGGGGAGCCAGTTCCACACGCACAGGGAAAATCTAAGAGGGTTCACAAGACGAACCCAGAGGAATGTTTCAGAGGAGGATGGGAAATTTCCAACCATTTGCCTAATTATTGAGATCAGTGAGGATTGAGAGGTCATATGTGTCATTTTCAGGCCATTGAGAACCATTGTCTAGTCTGTACGTAGGCTAGGAGGTATTACAGAAAAAGATGAGGCATTTCGGTTTAAGGTCAGGATAGAGCTTTAGAGGCTTGAGGTTAAAGTCAGCTTAACATTGAAGAAGGGGGAATCCATGACTCAGTGTTCCGCATATCGGAAACTGGAGGTAAAAATAAAATAAACAAGGTTAAAGTGTGAATGTAAAGAGAGCCTGTGAGGAGTCAGAGAAAGGAGGTGATGAGGGCTGGGGTCAGAGTGGACGGGCAAGCCTGGCTTGCCAGGGTTAGGCACAGATCACCAGAATTTTAAAAAACTGAGAGAGGGGCTCTGTACAACTGTTTAAGAGCTCCAGAGATGGAGGGAGAGGGGAAGAGGAGTTGGAAATGGAAGAAAAGTTACAAAGGTTTAGAAAGGGGTTCTAGCACAAATGCTCACCTCACCAATAAATGGATGAATTTGGGGCGGGGGTCAGAGGGGTTCCCCTTTTTTCCTTCTCATCGGAACAAGAATCCATCTAGTTGGGTCCCACAGGGTATATTTCAGCCTCCCAAGAAGGTTTCTCTCCGATCCAAGTCATGGTGCCAAAATGAGAGGTCAAAGACCGAAATAAAAATTATTCTGAGAAGAAAAACAAAGGGAAAACGGAATCCAGGTTCTGTGCGGGCATCAGAGGCCTTTATTTCCACTCTGGTGAGGGCAAGAAAGAAGTCAGCACTGGGTAATGGTGGATGGGGTTTTAAAGGTCAAAAGGGTGGGGGTTGGCACATTCCCTTTTCTGGGTGGGACATATATCCGAACGGTGGGGGTTGGCACCTTTCCTAGGTGGGACATCCGATTTGGGCAGGTCCTTATAGTTGACTCTATCAGGGAGCAACTGCTTGAAAATAGAACCATAGGGAAGAAAACAGAAGAGAAAATGAGTTTTTAACCACTCTATGGGTCCCCAGGATCCATTTGTTTCTGAAGTCTGATCCTTACCAGACCTTTAAAACTATATGAACCAGGGTGGCACCTGTGCCTCAAGGAGTAGGGTGCCTGCCCCATATACTGGAGGTGGCGGGTTCAAACCCAGCCCTGGCCAAAAACTGTAATAAATAAATAAATAGAAATAATATTAAAAAAAAAAAAACCTATATGAACCAGTCCAGATGTGGTGACTCACACCTGTAATCCTAGCACACTGAGAGGCCAAGGCAGGTGGATCACCTAAGCACACGAGTTGGAGACCAGCATGAGCCAGAGCAAGACTCCATCTCTTTAAAAAAAAATAGCTGTATGTTGTGGCAGGTGCCTATAGTCCCAGCTACTTGGGAGGCTGAGGCAAGGGGAGTCACCAGAGCCCAGGAATTTAAGGTTGCTGTGAGCTACGCTGCCTCAGCACTCTACTGAGGGTGGCAAAGTGAGACTCTGTCATAAATAAATAATAAATAAATAAAACTACGTGAACGTAGCTCAGCAGTTAGGGCGCCAAACACATACACTAGGGCTGGAGGGTTCAAACCCTTCCCGGGCCTGCCAAACAACAACTACAAAAGAAAAGAAAAAATAAAAAATAGCTGGGCTGGTTCAAATGGGTAAGGCACCAGCCACATACACCTGAGCTGGCAAGTTTGAATCCAGCCCGGGCCCGCCAAACAACAATGACAGCTGCAACCAAAAAAATAGCTGGGCATTGTGATGGGCACCTGTAGTCGCAGCTACTTGGGAGTCTGAGGCAGGAGAATTGCTTGAGCCCAGGAGTTGCAGATTGCTATGAGCTGTGATGCCACAGTACTCTACCCAGGGCAACAGCTTGAGGTTCTGTCTCAACAAAAAAGATAGCTGGGCATCGTGGCGGGCGCCTGTAGTCCCAGCTACTTAGGAGGCTGAGGCAAGAGAATCACTTAAGCCCAAGAGTCTGAGGTTGCTGTGAGCTATGACACCACGCACTCTACCAAGAGCGACAGCTTGAAACTGTCTCAAAAAACAAACAACAACAAAAAAAAAAAACCTGTGTGAACCAGGCTAGATGTGGTGGCTCCTCCTGTAATTCTGGCTCTCTGGGAGTCCATGGTGGGTGGATTGCTTGAGCCTAGAAATGCAAGACCAGCCTGAGCAAGAATGAGACCCATCTCTACTAAAAATAGAAATACTAACTTGGCATCGTGGTGGGTGCCTATAGTCTCAGCTATTCAGGGGGCTAAAGCAGGATCACTTGAGTCCAAGAGTTTGAGGTTGCTATCAGCTATGACCATGCCACGGCACTCTAGCCTGGACAGCAACAAACTGAGACCCTATCTAAAAAAGAAAAAAACACAACTAGCCATGATGGTGTCCTCTTGGAGTCCCATATTGGAGACGAGACTGAAACAGGAGGATTGTTTGAGCCCAAGAATCCAAACTCAACCTGGGCAACATAGAAAGATCCTGTCTTTAAAATATATGTATATTATATATAGTTTATATATTGTATGAGCTAATAAATTCACTATTTTGTCTAAGCAGATTTTTTTTTTTGAGACAGAGTCTCACTATGTAGCCCTTAGTAGAGCGCCATAGCGTCACAGCTCACAGCACCCTCAAACTCTTGGACTTAAGCAATTCTCTTGCCTCAGCTTCAGAAGTAGCTGAGACTACAGGTGCCCACCACAACGCCCACCCAGCTATTTTGTTGTTGTTGTCATTGTTGCTTAGCAGGCCCAGGCCAGGTTCAAACCCACCAGCCTGGGTATATGTGGCCAGCGCCCTAACCACTGAGCTACAGGCACTGAGCCAGATTTATTTATTTTTATTTATTTATTTATTTATTTATTGAGATAGAGGCTCAAGCTATCACCCTGGATAGAGTGCCGTGGCATGACAGCTCACAGCAATCTTCAATTCCTGGGCTCAAGCGAATCTCCTGTCTCCGCCTCCCAAGTAGCTGGGACTATAGGTGCCCGCCACAACGCCCAGCCATTTTTTGGTTGCAGCCGTCATTGTTGTTTGGCGAGCCCAGGCTGGATTCGAACCTGCTAGCTCAGGTGTATGTGGCTGGCGCCTTAGCCCATTGAGCGATAGGTGCCAAGCCTTATTTATTTATTTTTGAGATAGAGTCTCACTCTGTTTCCCAGATTAGAGCACAGTGCCATCAACCTACCTCACAGCAACCTCAAACTTCTGGGTTCAAGTGATCCTCCTGCCTTAGCTCCCACTGTGCACTGTTAAGTTTTTCTATTTTTAGTAGACAGCCTCATTCTCAGGCTGGCCTTGAACTCCTGGCCTCAAGTGATTTTCCCATCTGGGCCTCCTAGAGTACTAGGATTACAGGGGCTTGAGCCACAAGTCCTGCTCACCCTATAAGCAGATTTGAATTGGGGTATCAGTTACTTCCAACTGAATGAAAATATTCCCTGAGGGTTACAAAATTTGATAGGAGCTAAGCAGCTCTAGGGAAGAGGGCTGCTGGAGTGGAACAGAGGAATGGGTCAATAAGACTATGGCAAAGTCAATTTATTCTCCTTCTGCTCCAACTATATGCTAGGATCCTGGATTGAGACACAATCACCCTAAAGGCCATGTAGTCCCAGCTACTCAGGAGCCTGAAGTGGGAGGATCACTTGAGGCCAGCAGTTCAAGACCAGCTTGGGTAACATAGCAAGATACTGTCTCTAAGAAAAAAAAAAAAGAAAAATTCCCTAAGTTACTAATGATTAATGAGAATTGTAATAAAGTGCTGCAAAGGAAAATACCAGTACAGCCAGAATTAATCAGAATATATAATAGGAGGGTTAAAGAATAGGCTGAGTATAGGGCAGGGAAGGCCTCCTAGAGGAAGTGACATTTAAACTGAGGGATTAGTCTGCAGGTGGGTAGGAGAATGGGGGGAAATGTACCAAGGCTCTGAGGCAGGATGGTGCTTGTTACCTTGGAGGAGAAAATGTGCCACCAGCTCCCTCAAGGTGCATCAGCCAAGGTTTTCAGCAGTAAGCAGCAGAAACAGACCAGCTAGTTTAAGTTCACAGAACTACCAGGAGCACTAAAGGAGTGGGCTCAGGCTACAAGACCAGAATCCTATGTGTATCACATCACAGAGTAGGTGCAGGGAGGACACCATTGCTGCCCATGCCACTTGTCCAGCTCGCCCAGACACTGAATAAAGATCCTTGGTACCACTGTCCTGTTCCCCAAGCACTCATGTTACCACAGGGAACATGATTCCTGAGCTTCCGAGCCCCTCTGGTGGGCATCTCTGGCTCTCTGGAGTGGCTGTTGTTAACTGACAGAAGTTAAGCCTTAGCTAGAAAAGAACCTAGGGTAGTACTTGCATTTGCAGTTTCTACCATGACAGATGAGTTCTGCCATATGCAAGTAATCCTCAAAACTAGGTAAGGGGGCGGCACCTGTGGCTCATCGAGTAGGGCACCAGCCCCATATACCGAAGGTGATGGGTTCAAACCTAGCCTCCGCTGAACTACAAAACAGAAGAATAGCCAGGCATTGTGGCAAGCGCCTGTATTCCAGCTACTCAGGAGGCTGAGGCAAGAGAATCACCTAAACCCAGGAGTTGGAGGTTGCCGTGAGGTGTGTGACGCCACAGCACTCTACTAAGGGCAATAAAGTGAGACTCTGTCTCTACAAAAAAAAAAAAAATTAGGTAAGGGTTCAGATGACAAATATCTCTTCTATACGATATTATAGGCTAGGGAACTTGATTTTATGGCAGTTCTAAAATATGTCCGCAAAAGCTGGACATGGTGGTGTGTACTTATAATTCCAGCTACTTAGAGGCTGAAACAGGAGAATTGCTTGGACCCAGTAGTTCATGTCCAGCCTGGGCAAAATAGTGATAGCCTGTCTCTAAAAATAAAACATAAAATACATGTACAGAATTTTTTTTATATTTCTCCCTTTAAAAGGTTAAGTTTGGCTCGGCGCCTGTGGCTCAGCGGGCTAAGGCCCCAGCCACGTACACCTGAGCTGGCGGGCTTGAATCCAGCCCGGGCCACCAAACAACAATGACAGCTGCAACCAAAAAATGGCCGGGCATTGTGGTGGGCACCTGTAGTCCCAGCTACTTGGGAGGCGGAGGCAGGAGACTCGCTTGAGCCCAGAAATTGGAGGTTGCTGTGAGCTGTAATGCCACAGCACTCTATCCAGGGTGACAGCTTGAGACTCTGTCTCAAAAAAAATAAATAAAAAATTTAAAAAAAGGTTAAGTTTAACTTCCATTAGCCTTCCTCTAGTGTGTCTAAACTTCCCCTAGTGGGCTGAAATTAGTGACTCGTTTTTAACAAATAGAATAAGGCAGAAATGACCAGAGCATAACTTCTGAGGGCATATTATAAAAGACATTGCAGCTGCTATTTTCTCTCTTGGATCACGTCTCTGAGGGAAACCAGCTTACGTGTCATGGGGATGCTCAAGAGAGAAATGGAGATCTCTTAATGACAAAGATTCTTTGCTTAGCCAAACATTACTCAGGCTCCTGAACCTTCTCCTAGGCCTGTCTGTACACTTCTTTATGAAATCTAGTGTTTGCCAGGAACCTGCTAAGTCACTTTAGCAAGAGCTCCCCCATCCTTGATATCTGATCACATTTTTCATTCTCTATCACCCCCCAGGTGATGTCTGGTCACCCTGGCCTGTCTTTAGCAAGAATCCTGTTAGGTGGGCGGTGCCTGTGGCTCATGCACTGTAGGGATCAGTAGTGGAAAATGACTAAGAGAAATATCCGGGGTGAAAGGAATTCTGGCTAAAACCACCGAACAGTATTCTTTTATTTATTTTTTTGTAGAAACAGAGTCTCACTTTGTCACCCTTGGTAGAGTGCTGTGGCGTCACACAGCTCACAGCAACCTCCAACTCCTAGGCTTAGGCGATTCTCTTGCCTCAGCCTCCCGTGTAGCTGGGACTATAGGCACCTGCCTCAACACCCGGCTATTTTTCTGTGTTAGGTGGTTTTAGCCAGAATTCCCTTCACCCTGGATGTTCCCTCTTAGTCATTTTCCACTACTGATCCCTACAGTGCTCCTTGGAGATACACACACAGTGCTAGCCCACTTGCCTGTGCTGTATTAGTTCAGCCCAGTGTCTCTCCCCTGAGACCCAGTGGTTCCTGTACTTATCTTAGTGGTGCTGAATAGTCTTCTTTACTGTGTCTAACAAGTATCATTGAATCATTTTCTTCCTTAATATCAACAGTCAGCCAAATGTTTGTTATTTAAAACCACTAAGTTTGGGTGGCGCCTGTGGCTCATCGAGTAGGGCGCCGGCCTCATATACCAAAGGTGGCGGGTTCAAACCCAGCTTCAGCCGACCTGCAAAACAGAAAAATAGCTGGGCGTTGTGGCAGGCGCCTGTAGTCCCAGCTACTCAGGAGGCTGAGGCAAGAGAATCACCTAAGCCCAGGAGTTGGAGGTTGCTGTGAGCTGTGTGACACCAAGGCACTGTACTGAGGGCAAAAAAGTGAGACTCTGTCTCTAAAAAAAAAAAAAACCACTAAGTTTTGGACCTATTTTTATATAGCGATAAATAACTAATACAAGTCTTTATCCTAAAACCCACAGGAATTCGCTGAAAGTTTTTCAACAAGTACTAATGAAGACAGGATGAATTTGCTGACATGTAAACAGATGAGTATTATAGCCAAAGAGTCAACAGAGGATAATGGACACCCAAAAGAAGGAGGAACATATTCTACTGAGGAAGAATATTAGGAATGTTTTATTTATGTATTTATTTATTTATTTTTGAGACAGAGTCTCACTATGTCACCCTTGGTAGCTGTGGCATCACAGCTTACAGCAACCTCAAACTGTTGGGTTTAAGTGATTCTCTTGCCTCAGCCTCCCAAGTAGTTGGGCCTACAGGCGCCTGCCACAACATCCAACTTTTTTTGTTGTTGCCATTGTTGTTTTAGCTGGCCCAGGCTAATACCCACCAGACTCGGTGTATGTGGCCAGTGGCACCCTACCCACTGAGCTACAGGCACGGCCCTAGGAATGTTTTATTTATAAAGATTTTTTTAAGTCATATTAATCTAAGAAAAAAAATTATTTATTTTTGTGAAACAGTTTCGCTCTGTCACCCTCAGTAGAGTGCCTTGGCATCATAGCTCACAGCAACCTCCAACTCCTGGACTTAAGCAATTCTCTTGCCTCAGCCTCCCAAGTAACTGGAACTATAGGCTCCCGCCACAACACCTGGCTAGTTTTAGAGACAGGGTCTTTCTCTAGAACAGGCTGGTCTCTAACCTTGAGCTCAGGCATTCCAACCACCTTGGCCTCCCAAGTGCTGGGATTACAGGCATGAGCCACCCTGCCGGCCAAGAAAAAATTATTTGGTTCACAAATAAAATGTTCAGTATTTGGCTTCCACATGACTGGATCCAGGTGTGCTCCCGCTCTTGGCCCTCTTATGTCATATGCCAGCTTCATTTACAGATAGGCTCTCTCTCGCAACTCTAGGCTTCCATATTCACAGCCCAAGCTCCTCAGAGTTAGTTTCCCATTAGTTCAATGAAAGACCTACAAGTGCTCCCATTGGCCATGCTTGGTTCACATGCTCATCACTGACCCAATCACAATGGTCTGGAGAATAGAATATTCTTGTTAGCCACACCCACCAAGGCACACAGCCAGCAAGAATGTCAAGGAGTATTATTGGCTTCATCCAAATCCTTATGGACTAGGAGTGGGGGAGGAACAGGACATCAAAGAAAAACTGAGGGGCTGTTTGTTACCAAAGAGACGAAATGGGTTTAGATGTCCAGTGGCCAGAAAGGGTCCTTTTTTTTTTCTTTTTTTGAGACAGAGTCTTACTGTGTTGCCCTTGGTAGAGTGCTGTGGCGTCACAGCTCACCGCAACCTCAAACTCCAGGGCTTAAGCAATTCTCTTGTCTCAACCTCCCAAGTAGCTGGGACTATAGGTGCCCACCTCAATGCCCAGCTATTTTTTTGTTGCAGTTGTTGTTTAGCAGGCCCGGGCCGGACTTGAACCTGGCAGCCTCAGTGTATGTGGCTAGAGCCCTACTCACTGAGATACGGGGGCCAAGGCATGCCCTGCTATTTTTTAAGAGACAGGGTCTCGCTCTTACTCAGGCTGGTGTCAAACTTAAGAGCTTGACAAATCTACCGCCTCTCCCTCCCAGAGAGGCCAGTTCTTCTTCTTTTTTTTTTTTTTTTTTTTTTTTTTTTTGGGACAGAGCTATTGCCCTGGATAGAATGCCGTGGCATCACAGCTCACAGCAACCTCCAACTCCTGGGCTCAAGTGATTCTCCTGCCTCCTCCTTCCGAATAGCTGGGAACACAGGTGCCCGCCACAACCCCTGGCTATTTTTTGGTTGCAGCCGTCATTGTTGTTTGCGGCCCCAGGCTGGATTCCAACCCACCAGCTCAGATGTATGTGGCTGGCGCCTTAGCCACTTGAGCTACAGGTGCCGAGCTGAGAAGCCAGTTCTTAAAGCCCCTTTTGTATCAAACTGAGGAGCTGAGGGTGCCAGTGGGTGGTGGGGAAAGAGTAGTTGAAGCTGAAGAGTGACTTGCTTAGATCCATATTTTACAGCAGTCACTAGAGAGCTGATGAGGAAATTGGTGATACAGAGACTGTTAGGTGCTTCTCTAATACTCAGTAACCCTTCTTCCAGAACCTGGTTTTGTTAGGGGAGTCAATGTGTTACAGTCTGGCCAAGGAGAAGAAATATACTTCCCAGCCTCCTTTGCAGTTTGGGGAGTCCATGTGTCACAGTCTGGCCAAGGAGAAGAAATCAGGATTTGCTGGGTACAAACTCAACTCTTCATAATTTCTTCCTCCTGCCTGAGCACGAATGTGATTGCAGGAACTGAAACCACCATCTTGCAACCATGAGAGGAAAGTCTAGAGAATTAGAGTCCTCAACCCTAACTTCAGGCCCACTTTAACCCACCTCCAGATGTGGGGCTAAATGAGAGGTGAATAAACTCCTCTTAAGCCCTTGTCATTTAGGTTTTCTATTATTCATACCCAAACAAAATCCTTCATGGTCCTGGTGGGCATTAGGCAAAGTAGAACAGGGTGCAAGCCCCTCTGGGGTTTGTTTCCTGCTTCCCTTCAGACCATCAATGCTCTAACCCTTTATGCCCAGCCCTGCTACTTTCCAGCTGCCCTGCCCTCCTCCAAACAAATGTGCACGTCAACACAATGAGTGTGAGGTTTGTACACCCAAGACTAGAGAAAGCGGAGTCTGGCAAACCATGATATCCTGCAGATAGCTCCTGTCCCAGCTAGCCAGGACATATGTCTATAGTATCTGGGACCAGTGAATGAGGGGACTGAAGGGATGCGAACACTCAGAGAAGCACTAGGATCAACCCCGATAACACCTCTGACCCCTCCTAGCCCATTCTCCTCTATCCATAACGGTTTAAGGAACCCGCCTGGAGCCCTCCCGGGCTGTCAACATCACCCCCAGGCTTTCTACCTCCACAAAAAAATGCCCTAGGCAACCTGAACCTCAGGGCTCTATTGTCTCCAGAGTATAAATTGGACATAGATGTGCCCCAGAACCAAGAATAGATGGGAAATTAGGAGATAACAGGGCCAGGACTGGGGGAGGAGTAGCCTTCATAGTCTTTCCTCTGAGTCACAGAAGTATATTATTCATGCTTTTGGGTGGGTCCTAGGCCCATAGGTGCTAATATTCATATCAGTTTCTCTTTACTGACATGGGCTGTGCACCAGGCATTGACATTGTGCTTTACATATATTATCACACTGAATCGTCACAGAAGTATTATTCCCATTTCACAGAAGACGAAACTGAGGCTTGAGGGTTAAGTGACTTGTCTAACATTATGAAACCAGTTAGTTTTCAGGACTCAAACCCAGATCTGCCTGATTCTGACACTCAGCCTCCTTTAACCACTTAGTTGCTGTTAGTGCCACCTCCATTTTTTTTTTTTTTTTTTAGAGACAGAGTCTCACTTTGTCACCCTTTGGTAGAGTACTATGGCTTCACAGCTCACAGCAACCTCCGGCTCCTGAGCTTAGGCCATTCTCTTGTCTCAGCCTCCCGAGTAACTGGGACTACAGGTGCCCGCCACAACGCCCGGCTATTTTTTTGTTGCAGTTCGCCAGAGCCGGATTTGAACCCGCCACCCTTGGTGTATGGGGCCGGCGCCCTACTCACTGAGCCACAGGCGCCGCCCCCACCTCCATTTTGAACAGTCAAGCCAATCCTCCCTAGAGACCATGGGAGAAACCAGAGTAGAAAAAGTTTGGAGGGCGGCACCTGTGGCTCATCGAGTAGGGCGCCCGCCCCATACACTGAAGGTGGCGGGTTCAAGCTTGGCCTCAGCAGAACTGCAAAAACAGAAAAATAGCGGGGTGTTGTGGTGGGTGCCTGTAGTCCTAGCTACTCGGGAGGCTGAGGCAAGAGAATGGCCTAAGCCCAGGAGTTGGAGGTTGCTGTGAGCTGTGTGACGCCATGGCACTCTACCGAGGGCGATAAAGTGAGACTCTGTCTCTACAAAAAAAACAGTTTGGAAAAAAATAGTAAATTAATAACAATTGTCAATTTTGAGCAGCAGCTGTATGGTATCGCCCTGTGCAGTTTGTCTATATTTTAAAACTTTCTCAAAATAAAATTGTTAAGAAGATAAAAAATGAAGGAAAGAAGAAAAAAAAAACAGAATGGGTCAGAGGATGGGCCCAGAGGTAGAGCCCGGCCCAGGCTAGAGTGGGGCCTGGGCAGGGGCCGGCTGGCTTAGCAGCAGCCCTTCCACACAAGAGCTCCAGTGTTCCCTGGGCCCGGCTGCCATCCAAGAGCAACATCGTTGGCACCAGGCAAGTCTGCCCTCTCCCCTCACAACTCTGCTCGAAGTCAGGTGGGGGGTGGGGCCTGGCCTCAGGACATCCTGCTGGTGCTCTAGGAGCAGAGTTTGCAAACCCTTGCCAAAGGCCTGGTACCTCATGGGTGTCCCATTAGTACTGGCCAAAAGGGGAGGGACGGCAGGTCCCAGCATTGGCCCCCACACCTCCCTCCCCTATATGCTCGTGGGTGAATCTCTACCTTCTCTGGCTGCAATTAAGGATGAAAGCTAAAAATGTCTAATATGGTAGCAAAAGTGATCCAGTTCAGTGGAGAGTCATCCCGAGCCCTCCCTCTTTGCCCCAAAAGACAAGGGCTTGAGTTCTGTCATTCACTTTCTAGATGACCTTAGGATAGTCATTCCATCTTCCTGAGCATGTTTCCTCACCTACCGATCAGAGCTAAATACTCCTTATGCCATTTGGCTTGGTAGAAGAATCAAAGGATATAATGCATGTACAATCCCTAGCATGGGACTTGGCACGAAGTAGGAACTCAGCTAAGGGGGGGACTTCTTCCCTACTTCCTGTTCAGGTGAAACTCATTCCTATCTGTTAACTGATTCATTTCCCCCAATACTTCTGGGAAGAAAAAAGCAGGAATGTGCCCATTTTCTGGATGGAGAAACTGAGGCAGAGGTAGGCTAAAGGCAAGATCTTGAGTTGACAGGCTCTCACTCAGCTCTGCTAAGCAAGAGAAAGTATGTATGTGCACGCTCATGTGTGTATGTGTGTTCAAATGTCTTTGAGAAAGAGACCACGGATGTGACTAGCAAAAGATTATACATTAGCAAGAGAGTAAGACAGTAAGAGAGGCAACTCTCACTGAGACTGCCCCTCACTGACTTTCTCAGCAGGTCTCCTGTCACTGTTTGCTTATCTGCTTCTCCCCACTACAATGTCAGCAGCTCCCTGAAGGATAGAGGTAAGGTCCGATTCACTGCTTTGTCTCCAGGATTTAGAACAGTACATGGCATATAATGCACCTTCAATAAATACATGTCAACTGGGCACGGTGGCTCATGCCTGTAATCCCAGCACTGTGGGAGGCTGAGGAGGGAGGATTGGTTGAGCTCAGGAGTTCGAGGCTTGCCTGAGTGAGAGTGAGACCCTCATAAAAAAAATTGAAAAACCCAGCCAGGCGCTGTGGCAAGCCTGTAATCCCAGTGGCTTCAGAGGCTGAGGCAGCAGGATGCCCACAGCCTTAGTCAGGTTGCAGTGAGCTACGATGCCATTGCACTCTGCTCAGGGCACAACGAGTTGGGCGCCGACCCCATTTGAGGGCTGCAGGTTCAAACCTGGCCCTGGCTGAACTGCATCAAAAATTAGCTGGGCGCCGTGGCAGGCGCCTATAGTCCCAGGTACTTGGGAGGCTGAGGCAAGAGAATCGCTTAAGCCCAAGAATTGGAGGTTGCTGTGAGCTGTGACTCCACAGCACTCTACCGAGGGTGATAGAGTAAGACTCTGTCTCCACAATAAATAAATAAATAAATAAATACTTGTCAAACGAGTGAGTGAAAGAATGAATGACTTTGTGGGAAAGCATCAGCCTGTGTTGAGGGTCAGTTTGAAAGACTGTGCATGTGGGAGGGGGAGCAGACAAAGGATGTGGGGAACATACCTTGGGGTTTTGGAGGATTGCCAGTCTGAGGGATTTTGGCATCTCTGGGAGACAAGAGGGTTGCAAGACCTGGGCTATGAAAGCCTTTAGTTTGTCTTTGGCTCAGGGAAAGGCAGGAAATGCCCTGGAAGTTGAATGAAAACCACGTGGGATCTAGCTCCTGCTGGCTACTTACCCTGCCTTCCCAACAACCACATTCACTAAGGGGAGCCAGCAGAGGGCCAGAAGTGGGGAGATGAGCCTGTTCAGGAATCAGGCAGGCCTGGCAAGGGCGCCTCTGAGCAGGCAGCTTTCTGGGCAAGGAGCTTCATATTTCTTAGGAGCTCCAACTTGGCAGGACCCTGGAGAAGGGACAGATTCTTTTTTTTCTTTTTTTTTGAGACAGAGTCTCATTCTGTCACCAGGAGTACAGTGCCATGGCCTCAGCCGAACTCACAAGAACCTCAAACTCCTGGGCTCAAGCAATCCTCCTGCCTCAGCCTCCCAAGTAGCTGAGATTCCAGGTGCCCACCACCTGGTCCTGCTAATTTTTCTACTTTTAGTAGGGGTAGGGGTCTTGTTTCTTGTTTTGCGCAGGCTAGTCTCAAACTCCTGACCTCAAGGGACCCTCCTGCTTCAGCTTCCCAGAGCGCTAGAATTACAGGCCACCCTGCCAGCCAGGTGACAAACCTTTTTAAAAAGTAATCAACTGGCTCAGCGCCTGTGGCTCAAGTGGCTAAGACGCCAGCCACATACACCTGAGCTGGCAGGTTCGAATCCAGCTCAGGCCCACCAAACAACAATGACGGCTGCAACCAAAAAATGGCCGGGCGTTGTGGCGGGTGCCTGAAATCCCAGCTACTTGGGAGGCAGAGGCAGGAGACTCGCTTGAGCCCAGGAATTGGAGGTTGCTGTGAGCTGTGATGCCACAGCACTCTAACCAGGGTGACAGCTTGAGGCTCTTTCTCAAAAAAAAAAATAATAAATAATAATAATAATAATAATCAACTATTTTTGATTTGTCTCTGGGAGAAAGCCATTCTTTTGTCTGAGAAGGAAAAGAAAAAAACTTTTTTAATTGCTTTAATAGGCCTTTTAAGTTATGTAAAGAAATGCCACCGACCCTTTGAGAGGGAGAGTGGAAAGAGGTAGACTTTCCAGCATACCAATGGGAAAGGAAGTTGCTTGTTATGTCAAGCTCTCCACATGCCTGAGGGGACAACCAGGAGCTGAGCCTGAGACCCAAGCTGAAGAGTTTCCTTTCTTCTCAAGGAGCCTCAAACCAGGGGGCTTGAAATTCAGGTCAGAAGTGGGAGAGGTTTGGAGATTAATTGGCTCCTAGTCTGGCCTCGGTGTAGACACTTAGGAGAGAAGTGCTTACAGATAGGGAGACCTGAGCTGTCTGGGGGCACCTACTGTGTGCCAGATACTTGAGATGTACCAGTGAGGTCTGCAGCCACAGTTCTTTGCCATGCAGGAGCTTAACATTTTACAATTTTTGCTTGGTTCTTTTTTTGTTTTTTTTTTGAGACAGAGCCTCAAGCTGTCACCTTGGGTAGAATGCTGTGGCATCACAGCTCACAGCAACCTACAACTCCTGGGCTCAAGCAATTCTCCTGCCTCCGCCTCCCAAGTAGCTGGGCCCACAGGCCCCCACCACAACTCCCGGCTATTTTTTGGTTGCAGCCATCACTGTTGTTTGGCAGGCCCAGGCTGGATTTGAACCCACCAACTCAGGTGTATGTGTCTGGCGCCTTAGCCCATTGAGCCACAGGCGCCGAGCCTGTTTTGTTTTTTTAAGACAGAGTCTCACTCTGTCACTCTGTGTCGAGTGCTGCATCATCATAGCTCACAGCAACCTCAAATTCTTGGGTTCAAGTGATCCTCTTGCCTCAGCCTCCTTCATAACTGGGACTATAGGTGCCTGCCACAACACCCAACTATTTTTAGAGACAGAGGTCTCACTCCTGCTCAGGCTGGTCTTGAATTCCTGAGCTCAAGCAATCCACCCTCCTCTGCCTCCCGAAGTGCTAGGATTACAGGTGTAAGCCACTATGACTGGCCCGATTTATTTTGTTTAAACAGTCATGTTATGTTGCCAGGATGGTCTCAAACTCCTGAGTTCAGGTTATCCTCCTGTCTCAGCCTCTGAGTAGCTGGAACTATAGACCCAGGATGCTATATAGGCCATTTAATAACTATTTACATAATTAACTGTCCAATTACAATTCTGGCAACTGTGATGAAGAAATAACAAGTCCTAAATAATCATAGCTAATATTACAAAGCAAATGCTGCTTGCCAGCCTTACACATACTAACATGTCTACTTTTGCAAACAGCCTTTTGAGGATGATACTCATTTGCCCATATTACTGACAAGAAAAGGAAGACAAGGATGGAGTAACCTGCCAATGCCTTGTGTGATGGTGCTGAGATTTGAGCCCAGGCCACTTGGCCATATAACCTGCTCTTTGAACCACTTCACTCCATCCTCACGGGAGAGAAAGCATCTCTAAGGGGAACCTGGCAAGTCCAGAAGACTTTCTGGAATAAGTGAACGGAGACCTAAGAATAAGATGAAATTGACCAGACCGGCTCAGCGCCTGTGGCTCAGTGGGCTAAGGCTCCAGCCACGTACACCTGAGCTGGCAGGTTTGAATCCAGCCTGGGCCCGCCAAACAACAATGATGACGACTGCAACCAAAAAATGGCCAGGCGTTGTGGCGGGTGCCTGTACTCCCAGCTAATTGGGAGGCAGAGGCAGAAGACTCGCTTGATCCCAGGAACTGGAGGTTGCTGTGATGCCACGGCACTCTATCCAGGGTGACAGCTTGTGGCTCTGTCTCAAAAAAAAAAAAAGAAATTGACCAGACCAAGAGGAGAAAAGGCATTGTAGGAAGTGAAAAATGGCATATTGCAAAGGTCCAGGCATTGAGTGGAAGAAAGGAAAAAGTTAATGAAGGTTTCATCTGGAAATGTGGACAGGGACCAGGTCATGACAAAAATCTGTATTATAAAGAGCTATGGGGCTATTGGAAAATTTAAAGGGGTGGTGTTGGATTTTTTTAAAGACAGTGTCTCACTCTGTTGTCCAGAGTAGAGAGCCTTGGTGTCTGCCTAGCTTACAGCAACCTCAAACTCCTGAGTTCAAGTGAGCCTCCTGCCTCAGCCTCCCGAGTAGCTGGGACCACAGGCACCTGCCACATGCCCGGCAAATTTTTCTGTTTTCAGTAAGAAGACAGGATCTTGCTCAGGTTGGTGTTGAACTCCCAAGGTCAGGGGATCCTCTTGCGGAGGCCTCCCAGAATACTAGGATTACAGGTGTGAGCCATTGAGTGTGGCTCATACAGTTGGACTTAAAATACAGTTGTAATACAACTGTATTTTAAGTGTTACTCTGAAGTTTGTATAAAGAACAAATGAGAGAAGGGGACCTATATAAGAATTGTTCAGAAGACAGAGGAGCCAGGCTGTCCCAAGATCTCTGTCCCTGAGAGGTGAAAAGCAGGGGATACAGCAGGAAAGTACCCTAGCACTTGGAAGCCTCGACCGCGGCCTGAGTGGAGCGAAAGAGGCGGATTCTGAGGGGGTATGTGGTCGGTGGGGCGGGGTCCCCGGAGCTGGCTGCTCTAGTCGGTGGCTCCGCTTGCCTGGATTCAGAGGCGGGGCTCCAGGTGGGCAGGGCTCTGGATGGTCCCTGGCCACGCCTCTCTCAGGATAGACTGGTCCAAGCCGACTTGGGCCCAAGGTGGGCGGGGCAGGAGGTGGGCCGCCTGCGGCCACGCCGCTGTCGCGGGTATATTCCTGGCTCTCCCGACGCGGGCTGAGGATCCTGGGCTGTGTCTGCGGACCCCGCTGGGTGCAGGGGTTGTGGCTGGCGGTGGAGCTGGATGCCCGGCGGCCGAAAAGCAAGGTAAGCCAGGACCCTGTGCTGGAAGCAGAGCTGCTCAAACTGGAAGTGAATCCCAAGCTGCGCTCCCAGCCGCCAGAGGGCGAGCGGCGACGGGGCTCCGGGAACTGCCCCCTCGCAGCACTGGGGACCTGGGCGTCCGCTCAGCGACTGAGGGGGGAGTGTGAAGGGGGAGGGGGCTGTAAATCAGTAACCCGCAGCGTACACAGGGCCTTTTGTCCAGCTCCGTCCAAAGAGCACCCTGGCCACGAAGCTGGTTACTCATTGCCCACCGAGGCGGGGGCGGGCTGGCGGGCTGCGCTGCTAAACCTGGGGGCCCGCTGACTCGCACCTCCCCCTAGGCTAGCCCTATAGGGGTAGGAGAGGAAGAGCGCTCTTGTCCCTGAGAACCAGGGCTGTCTGCACACCAGGCGGGATGAGGGAGCTGAGCCTCCGAGAGGTGCAGTCACTTGCCCGAGGTCCTCCAGCACATGCGTCCGGGAGGCCAGAGGAGGAGAACCCAGGAATGTCTGATGCCAGTATCAGGCCCTTCGCCCCCACGTGCCGAGTGGTCGCTTAGCGGTCAGCAGCTGCGGGTTATCGGACTAAGGACTCAGGTTGTGAGGTCAGGACAGCTTAAGGGTGGGACCTTCTCTTCAACCCGTTGTCCTGGAAGAGCTACCCTTCCTACAGAGCACAGGAGGTAGGGGGTTTTACAGAAGAGGGGCCAAGTGAACTTGGAAGATGGGGTGGGCTCAGAGAGTGTGCTATCTGGGCCAGAGGATTGAGGGGCACAGATTTTTGGGCAAGAGAGTAAATGTGTGGTCTCTGCACTTCTAGCTCAGTGAGTAGGGCACCAGCCACATACACTGAGGCTGGAGGATTCGAGCCCAGCCCAGGCCTGCTAAAACAACAATGACAACTGCAACAACAACAACAAAAAGAGCAAATGTGCCCAGTTTTGAAACCAGTGGCTTTGGTGCTCCTGAAGGGGTAGCTGTGTGATCAAAGAGATTGTCAAGGACAGAGAGGGAGGCCTAGGATGCTGAAGAGACAGTGTGCAGTGTGGACTGGATTCTCCTGGACACAGGCAGTCATTACGGAAAGCTGGTAGTGACATGACCCTGCTGGAGGGTGGAGGTTAAGGAGACTAGAGAGAAGATGTTTACAAAGGCCCAAGCAAGGGATGGCCATGACCTTCCCTGGATAGGGGCAAAGGAGGCCAGATGGACTGAAGGTGGGTTGGCAGTGGCTGAGGAGAGTGGGTGTGATGGGCTTCTGAAGCAGGGTAGATCCAAAGACACCAGTGCCACCTGGCTGTTACCCAAATCCAGCTACAGTCACTAGGCCCTGGGACTATACTGGTCACCCTGTTCCTGTGCCCTAGCTGAGGCTTAGTTCTGAATATTCCATTTTGGGGGACATTGGTAGCATTTGGAAGAGAGTAACCAGCTGGTGGGCGTGTGCATGGCATTCTTGACAGGAACAGCACCTGAACCAGAGACACCTGGCTAAAGGTAGATGCAGGGTGACAAGAGAACAGTCAGGAGGGGGAAGGAGAGTACTCCAGCATTCTGTGTCCCTATACCCTATTGAAATTATCTCTTTAATCCTCAAAGCAGTTGTACGAGGATAGCCCAGAGAGGGATTTGCAAGTTGGTAAGAATCAGGATTTGAACTAACTCTGTTTGATATTTAGAGTCTACATTCTTTACAAAATCCAGTGTTGAGGCTCAGTGCCCATCAGCACTGTAGTTACATACACAGAGGCTGGCGGGTTCGAACCTGGCCTGGACAACAGATTCGAACCTAGCTGAACAACAGTGACAACTACAAAAAAAAAAATCCAGTGTTGCCACAGATGAAATTGTAGGGACCCAAGAAGCAGAAGTAGCTAGGTGGATTCAATTCTGATTCAGAATGAGGAAGAGCTTCCTACTTGCCATGGAAGGACTATTTTGTTGGTTGTGAGTGCCTAGCCCGTGGAAATGTCATAATGCTATGAGTGGGGTCGGATCAGATAATATCCAGATGCTGAAGTTTGGCCTTGTATTATATTTCTCTTTTTCTTTTCTTTTCTTTTTTTTTTTTTTTTTTTTGGCTCTTCAGTAATACATTCAATTATTCAGCAGAAAATAAATTATGTGTGCTGAGAGTGAGCAGAAGATATGTCTCCCTTCTCTACTCCCCCCCAAGAAAAGAATCCCAAAATTGCTCTTTCTGTGAACTTCTGCCAGGGTCTCAGCAGGACCCAAGGAAAGCAGGAAGCCCAGCCCAGCTCCCTTGCACAACCTTTTGCGGGGAGGCCTTGGACTCTGGCAACAGCAGAGCTGGTTCCAATCTCTGCCCTGCCACTGGCCTGGCTGGGGACTTGGACAAATCTGCTTCCCACTTCCTGTCTCAGTTTCCTTGTCTGCACAGTAAGGGAAGAGAACCAGCTAAGGGGCATGTGTAGCAGGAACTCTTTTCCCTCCCTGTTTTAGGAAGCCAGTCAGTGGGAAGTCCAGCCTGGGTCCCTGAGAGCCGCAGGAAGGAGATGCGGCTGCTGTTGGCCCTCTTAGGGGTCCTGCTGGGTGTACCTGGGGCTCCAACCTTGTCCCTTGAGGCCTCTGAGGAAGTGGAGCTGGGTATGGCGTATAAGGTGGGAGAGGGTGGCAAGGGTGGGAAGAGTGGGCACCAAGATGGGGCTCCTGGCTCAACAAAGCTAGAAAGGATCCTGGCCCAGACCTTGAGAAGGTGGCAGCAGGGCTGGGGCCAACTGTTGAGACTCAACTCAGTGTTCGGCTCCCAGCAGCATCCATCTATCTCTGTCTGCAAGAGGACTGGCCTTGCAGGGCACAGGGCCATGAGCTGGGCTACAGAGCTGGGGTGAGCCCCTTGGCTGTGTGTGTGGTGTTGTGTGCATATTTGTGTGTTTGCTCTAGTCACTGGGAGTGTGACTTGGGAGGTCCAGGCAGCATGTGTGGTATATGCACTGTAAGTGTGATATGCCCTGAAGATATGTCATGTGCCCTATCTGTGGCACCTATATATAGCATATGTATGTGTGTGTGTGTATGTCTTGGGCAGTGGCATGTACACTAAGTACTGTGTGTATGTGACATGCCCTGCGTGTGGCATCTGTAGCATATAGGTGTATGTATATCAAGGAGCAATGGCTTGTCTAACATGTGTCTTGAGGTGCTTGTACCCTACTTGTCAGCATGCTGTCTATGTGAAGGAGGCTGCTTCAGACGGCACCGCAGGGCTCACTGATCTCTGCCCTTCTGCCCACAGAGCCCTGCCTGGCTCCCAGCCTGGAGCAGCAAGAGCAGGAGCTGACCGTGGCCCTTGGGCAGCCTGTGCGGCTGTGCTGTGGGAGGGCTGAGCGTGGTGGACACTGGTACAAGGAGGGCAGTCGCTTGGCACCTGCTGGCCGGGTACGGGGCTGGAGGGGCCGCCTGGAGATTGCCAGCTTCCTACCTGAGGATGTTGGCCACTATCTCTGTCTGGCACGAGGCTCCATGTTTGTCTTACACAATCTTACCTTGGTTACAAATGGTAAGAGAGTCTGACAGGGGGTTATGAGATGCCTGGGGAAAGAGACCTCTCCTTCCTAGACCTCAGACACCACCTCCCTCTGTCCTGATATAGACTCCTTGACCTCCAGCAATGATGATCAGGACTCCAAAGCCCATAATGGGTATATCTACCCCCAGCAAGGTCAGTATGAGTCCTCAAGAACTTTTGTCCCCACTACTCATCTGGTCATTGAGAAGAAGAGACCTTCATGGCAGCAGGTGATCATCCTAGAGGCTCTAAGTACTCCCTTCCCCACCTTTCCTCTCTAGCACCCTATTGGACACACCCCCAGCGCATGGAGAAGAAACTACATGCAGTGCCCGCTGGGAACACTGTCAAGTTCCGCTGTCCAGCTGCAGGCAATCCCATGCCCACCATCCATTGGCTCAAAGATGGACAGGATTTTCATGGAGAAAATCGCATTGGAGGCATTCGGGTGAGTTTCTGGATTCTAAGACTGCTCCCCCATCTTCATTTCCTCATTGGTCCCCTCATATATATAAATCAAACACATCTATAACAAGTCTGATGAGGAAGGCAACTATGGCTATCCCAAAGGAGCCCCAGACTATGCACTTGGGGAGCTCTGGTTCAAGTTCCCATTCTCCTGCTCCCTGGCAAGTGACTTAACCTCTCTATCTTAGCAACTCCATTTATAAAGTAGGAAAAAAATCACTAGCCAGTTGGTATTAATAAGCTTTAGCATCTCATAATCATGATGAAACCCTACAGGGTCAATTCCATGCTATAGTGAGGAGGCTAAGACTCAGAGAGGGTAAAGCCTGGCTTAGAGTGGCACAGCAAGGGAAAGAGAGAGCTAAAAAGACTTAAACCCAGAGCTCAGATACTCTTGGGAAACCTCTGTTGTTCCATGGTCCCTGGCCTTGGCCTGACCTTCTCAGGGCCTGGAGAGCTTAAGAAGAAAGCCTCCTGGCAGGATCTAGCCTCATGCGCTAGGCCCCCACGTGGACCTTCCTCTGCCCCCAGCTGCGCCACCGTCACTGGAGCCTGGTGATGGAAAGCGTTGTGCCTTCGGACCGTGGCACATACACTTGCCTTGTGGAGAACTCTTTGGGCAGCATCCGCTACAGCTATCTACTGGATGTGCTGGGTGAGAATGACAGAGCAGGCATGGAGGTGGGAGGCCTGACCTGTCTTGGGCTCAGTCGTACCCTCTGATAGGGCTGGGTATGACAGGCAATACGGACCCAATCTTATCTAAGTCAAGCAGCTCAGAAGAGTCAGAGGAATCAGAGAGAAGCACAGGGTTAGTATAGGACTAGGTGAACAGGCATCTGACCAGAGGAAAAGTGAGAAAGGCATCCAGAGGGCATAGGCTGAGTTAAGGCCCTATGTATAAAGAATGCCCTACATTTGCAGGCAGGTGTCTACCTGGGTGTGGTATTAATGTCAGGACCCTGGCCATGGAGAGTTTTGAATACTAAGCTGAGAAGTTGTCCTGACCCAAAGGTAACAGGGAGTCATGCAAGATTTAAGCAGAATAAGCAAGAGCCAAGCAAACTCCAAGCTGTATGTCAGGAAAGTCCCTCCCTTGAACTGGGGGAAGGCTGGAGGCAAGTGAACAGGATGCTTCTATGGGTGCCACTGATCAGAGTTGACAGCCTGGCCTGGCCCCCAGAGCGGTCCCCGCACCGGCCCATCCTGCAAGCAGGGCTCCCAGCCAACACCACAGCTGTGGTGGGCAGTGACGTGGAACTGCTATGCAAGGTGTACAGTGATGCCCAGCCCCACATCCAGTGGCTCAAGCACATCGTCATCAACGGCAGCAGCTTTGGCGCTGATGGCTTCCCCTATGTGCAAGTCTTAAAGGTGTGGCCCCTGGGGTGCCTGAGCCCCATTCTTCTCCTGCTCAGAAGACTGGGGGGCCCAGTTTTCCCCCCATCCACAGTGTGGCCCCAGGCTCTGTGGCCCCTGAGCGAGTGTCCCTGTCCCCAGACTGCAGACATCAATAGCTCAGAGGTAGAAGTCCTGTACCTACGGAACGTGTCAGCTGAGGATGCAGGCGAATACACCTGCTTGGCAGGCAATTCCATCGGCCTCTCCTACCAGTCAGCTTGGCTCACGGTGCTGCCAGGTGAGCTCTTGAGGGGGCCAGGAGGGACTGTGAGGTCCTACTTGGTTCAGCAGTGGGCTAGGACCTGTTGGGTAGACAGTCTCCCGTGACCTGTGGGCTTGGGGTGTGGTGTATAGATTCGTGTTTGATTTTGTGTGTGGCAGTCCCTCTGTGCCTGTCCATAACATACTCTGGGCTATGCATATCTGCCACTGGGTGTAACGGTAGCTTTCTCTGTGTGTGTGTGTCCCTATGTGTGTTGGAACCTCTGAGAGTCTGAGTTAGAGGGAGTGGGGCTGGCCAGTCTGACAACCCACCGGTCAGTTTATCTGTGTCTGTGTGAGGACAGAGGAGGACCTTACATGGACAGCAGTGGCGCCTGAGGCCAGGTACACGGATATCATCCTGTATGCATCGGGCTCCCTGGCTTTGGCCGTGCTCCTACTGCTGGCTGGGCTGTATCGAGGGCAGGCACTCCACAGCCGGCATCCCCGTCCACCTGCCACTGTGCAGAAGTTGTCCCGCTTCCCTCTGGCCCGGCAGGTACTATGCCTATCCCCCACCCCTTCTCCCTGCCTGACTCCAGCAGGCAGAACCAAGTCTCCCACTTTGCAGTTCTCCCTGGAATCAGGCTCCTCGGGTAAGTCAAGCTCCTTCCTGGTGCGAGGCGTCCGTCTCTCCTCCAGCGGTCCCCCCTTGCTGGCCGGCCTTGTGAGTCTAGACCTACCTCTCGACCCACTGTGGGAGTTCCCCCGGGACAGGTACAACTGAGCGGAGCGTGGGAAGGCAGGCTCTGAGTGAGGACCACCCTCAGCAGGAGTGGTTCCCTGAGCTGTGGGCTTCTGATCTCTTCTTGATCTCCAGGTTGGTTCTTGGGAAGCCCCTAGGCGAGGGCTGCTTTGGGCAGGTTGTGCGTGCAGAGGCCTTCGGCATGGACCCTGCCCGACCTGACCAAGCCAGCACTGTGGCTGTCAAGATGCTCAAGGGTGAGTGTGACAGCCCAGTGGAGGCCCCCTGGTGTTGAGGCTAACAGAAGAGGCTCCAGGTGCCATTAGGTGCACAGCCAGGAGAGGCTGTGGGATCCCATCTGTAGGCCTGCAGTCCAACCTGGCTAGAGGCCTTGGCAAGTTATTTCTGAGCCTAAATTTCCTCTTGTGTTCCATAAGGTAAATAATAATAGTCTTTACCTCCCAGCCCAAGGTTCATGAACACATAGTTGGGGTTCAATAAATCTTAACCATTGGGTGACTGAGGATTGATATTCTGTCAGGCTGGTCTGTGTCTTGGCCTCACATCTCCTTGTTAGCTTCATAGGCCCTCCACCTCATTCCCCATAGTTATCCCCAAACATGCCTTCGGCCTCCGACCCAACCCTTGCCAGGTCTGTCCCCCCGTACCCACCACTCTAGGAGAACAGCCTTTCTATTTAAACTCAATGCCTGACCCCAAGCCATAGCCCCAAGGTGCTTTGCTGGCACACCTGGGCCCTGCCCATCAGGGCCTCTGGCTGCTGTCCCCCAGGCCCCTCTGCAAAAATGACCCAACCACTATTTTATTCCCTCCCACTTCTCTGCACAGCTGGGGCCACCTGGCACTTTTCTGGGTGGCAGGGGTTGAGAAATGTGCATTGTGAGATTGAGGGGGGAATGTTCTGTCATTGGCCCAGGGCCACAGGTCAGCCCTGGGGGCCCCTGGCTGCACCCTGCTGCCAGCTCCCTGAGTCCCTAGGCCAGATACATGCCAGGCCCTTGTCAGACAGATCCCAGGGCACCAGCCTGCTTCCCACCCCTAGGAGCTCTCACTCCTTGTTCAAGGACTACTGCCAGCCCCTCCACACTCAGCTTCCTTCCTACTTGGAGCTCTTTCCCTCTCTCTTGTTTCCTGGACCTGCCAACTGGAAGGGCTACTTCTTTTAGATCCTTGATCTAGTTGCACCCTTGCAACTGCTGTGAAAGGTAGTGTGAGATCCACTGTTCTGTTTCATATAAGGTGACCCTGAGGTTCAGAGAGGTTAGAAGACTTTCAAGGTCACACAGCCTAGTAGAGATTCAGCCCCAGACCTAGTCCAGTGTTCCCAGTTGTCTCTTACCCCAAAGCCTTCCCTGGGGAGTTGGAAGACAGCTCTCTCACAGTAGCTATTGCCTTTGCAGACAATTCCTCCGACAAGGACTTGGCGGACCTCATCTCTGAGATGGAGGTGATGAAACTGATTGGCCGACACAAGAATATCATCAACTTGCTGGGTGTCTGCACCCAAGAAGGTAGGGCAGGGGTGCAGGTGTGGCATGGGCAGTCAGAGTACACAGCCATAGCTTTAGCAGCCTCCCTGTGCCATACTCTGTAGGGCCCCTGTACGTGATCGTGGAGTGTGCTGCGAAAGGAAACCTGCGGGAGTTCCTGAGGGCCCGGCGCCCCCCAGGCCCTGACCTCAGCCCTGATGGACCTGGGAGCAGTGAGGGGCCACTCCCCTTCCCAGCCCTAGTCTCTTGTGCCTACCAGGTGGCCCGAGGCATGCAATATTTGGAGTCACGGAAGGTATGGGCTCTAGAACACTTAATTTCTCCATATCCATGCTGTCAAGCATATGACATTCAATGTCCCCAACTTCTCCCTCTCTCCACTTTTTCTTTCTTTCTTTTTTTTTTTTTTTTGCAGTTTTTGGCCAGGGCTGGGTTTGAACCCGCCACCTCTGGTATATGGGGCCGGCGCCCTACTCCTTTGAGCCTCTCCACTTTTTTCATTACCCTGTCTAAATGTCCCTAAGTCCTACGCAGCTGACACTTCATGTCCCTGTTTGTGAGCTCACATATTCTCTAACCCACCAGCTAGGCAAGGGAAGAGGTGATGCAAGAGAGAGCATATCCTCTTTCTGGACCTGGACTTCTCCACCTATAGAATGGGTGGATTATCCCTAGTCCCAAGCCTGACTATGGTGAGCATAGCTTCTAGCCACATGTCCTGATAAAGGGGGTTCGGAGGCCCCAAACCTCTCAGTTGGTGTTGGCAAGCAGGGAGATTCAAGAAAGCAGCTCTGCAGCCAAGCCCAGCCAAACCCCCAAGATGGGGATGAGCGCCTAAGCCCCTTTTCTGTCCCCTGCCCTCCCTCCAGTGCATCCACCGGGACCTGGCTGCCCGCAATGTGCTGGTGACCGAGGACAATGTGATGAAGATTGCTGACTTTGGGCTGGCCCGAGGCATCCACCACATTGACTACTATAAGAAAACCAGCAATGTGAGGGAGGCAGGGCCTGGCTAGATGGCGGGGCTGGCCTGGAGGGGGCCTCAGGACCTGTAGTAATCAGCACTGGCTCACCCTCCTCTCCCGTGCAGGGACGCCTACCTGTCAAGTGGATGGCGCCTGAGGCCTTATTTGACCGAGTGTACACACACCAGAGTGATGTGTGAGTCCTGGAAGCTGGGGATCCCAGCAGTCATCATTGTCTTCACCACAGAAAAGGATGAGGCACTTGCCCAAAGTTACATGGCCCTAGGATTTGTGCACTCACGTTTTCTTTCTGATCAGGTCTGGGACCTGAGTGAGGCCAGACTCCAAAAGAAGCCAAATCCCCACCTCCCACAGTGGAGGATCATGCCCATAGGGTCCCCCATCCTAGTCCCCAGGAAAAGAAAGAGAAATTGCATCCTGCTGAGCCCAAGTCATACCTCTAGGTGGTCTTTTGGGATCCTGTTGTGGGAGATCTTCACCCTTGGGGGCTCCCCGTATCCTGGCATCCCCGTGGAAGAGCTGTTCTCACTGCTACGGGAAGGACATCGGATGGACCGGCCCCCACACTGCCCCCCAGAGCTGTGAGGCCTCACCCCGCTTTACCATACCCCACTTTCCAGTCTTCATTCTCTGCCTTGGCCTTGGCCTCAAGGGCAGCACTAACTCCTCTTCCACCCAGTGGAGAGTCCTGGCCTAGCTCCCACTGAATTGTACTGCCAACAAAATCCCCCAGAGACCCCACAGTTCTCCCCTGCTTCCAAGCTGAGGCTCCTATGACCCCCTCTCCCAGGTATGGGCTGATGCGTGAGTGCTGGCATGCTGCACCCTCTCAGAGACCCACTTTCAAGCAGCTGGTGGAGGCACTGGACAAGGTCCTGCTGGCTGTCTCTGAGGAGGTACTGCTTCCCTGTGTTTCCCTCTGGGATTTGTCCAACCTGAATGCATGGACCTGCAGCAACCTGCCAAGGCTGACCGCTCTGTTCCCTACTGCAGTATTTGGACCTTCGCCTGACCTTTGGACCCTGCTCCCCCTCTGGTGGGGATGCCAGCAGTACCTGCTCCTCCAGCGATTCTGTCTTCAGCCATGACCCCCTGCCACTGAGGCCCAGGTCATTCCCCTTCTCCGGGGTTCAGACATGAGCAAGGGCATGAGGTTTTGTGGGTAGGTAGACTGGAGGCCTTGAGCCTTCTGGCTCAGCCAAAACATGGAACAATGACTGAGTTTGACGATCTAGGGCCCCTAACCTCAGGGTGCTGTCCTAGATTTCTAATTCTGCTTTGAGGAGGTCCATCCTTGGTCCTGGGGTTCCTAGTTAAGCCTTCTTGCTCTGATCTTGAGTTCCTGGCCCAGAGTTCAACCCTGGTCTCAATGGTGCCATTGTCCTGATGGCCTGAACTGAATGTTAGGGTTCTGCTTGGCCTCCTGGGCCCTGGTGCTCATCCTCATCTTGGGGGTTTGACTGGGCTTGGCTGCAGAGCTGCTTTCTTCAATATCCCTGCTTCCCAACACCAACCTAGAGGTTTTGGACCTCTGAACCCCATTTACTCAAGCCTTCCCCCCTCCACTGCTGCTTATCCCAGCACCTTGGTGGACAGAGCATTGGCCCCTGTGCCCCAGTGAGGCTGGAAGCCTGCCAAAACACAGGAGCAAATAAATTTATAAATTATTTTTTTGAAATAAAATTCTGAGTGTCTGGTGTCTTCCCTAAGGGACATGGAGAGGATCTAGGGGTGGAGGGATCCCCCAAGCTGGGTTCTCTGCCCGGGTGACATATATTGAGAGCTCTGTGCCAAGCCTTGGGTTTGCATCCACTTCCAGCTGCCACAGGAGCCCGTGTGTGCCTCTGTCTTGGCACCATCTTATGCATGTGACTGTGTGAACGAGTAATGGGCCAGAGGGATCTGCACTGCACCATCCACAGGGTGGGACTCCTGTACCCTCAGCATATGCATGTGCATCCATGTGTGCCCTACAGCTGTTCCCAAAAGAGCTGGCAACCCCCCTCCCCCATCTGCTTAGCATAACCAAGCTGACCGTTAACACAGCATGAAAACCCGAAACCACTGCTGCCTGCTCCCACGCTCTGAGGTTCGAGCTGAGGGCTTGTGGGGGCTGTGTCTGCCCCTACTCACCCTGGCCAGTCTCCCAGGCAGCAGCTGGTTGCCGCCTGGCTGGGCTGCAGCTGTCCCTGCCTGCCTGGTCCTCCACTGGAGAGGCTGCCACAGCCTTGTTCTCAGACTGCTGTCAGAGGGATTAGCTTCCCAAAGCTCTGGAACCTTCCCTGACTCTATTCCTGCAGTTACTGCTGCTTCCCAGCCCCTGAACCTCAGGGTGGGCCATGGGGAGGCCCAGAATAGGACCTGACCCCGTGCCTGGTGTTCTCCTGCCCCATTCCTGCAGGCCGCTGCCCTGGATGGGAGTGCCCAACCAGGACCTCATTTATGGAGGCCGTCTGGGTTCCTGGGAAGTGGTTGCTGAAAATACATACAGGGTCAGGGGGCTTGTATATAAGAAATTGAGGCTGAGGCTGCCCTGGAAGACTGAGCAGTGGCTTGTGACCATGTTTTTCTCCCTTCTCTGAGTCTCCTCCTACCTCCCACCATACCCTCTGGCTCAGGAAGTCACAAATTGAACTGTACCTCTTCCAGGGCAGAAACTGGGGAGTCACTGACCACTTTCCTTCAGGGGCCATATTCCCTAATGGGGTAGAAGAGCACTGGACTTGGAGACAGGAGGCTCAAATCCTGCCATTGCAGGGTGCAGCTGCAGCTGTGGTGTCTGAGGCCAGCACTTTCACCTCTTTGGTTCTTTCTTCACCCATGAGTAGGGTGCTCCTGCCCTACGTGACTCCTCTCCTCGGGTTTAGGGAGAGGTGAGGGATGGATGCACATCACGTAGGGCTGCAGTGTCTGCCTGGGAACTGTGCTGGGCCTTTTGTGTTCTTAACTCTCTGGCCTCCCTTCTGCTCTATTCCCCTGCAGGTGGCTCCAGGGGCAGCTTCTAAAAGCAGTTTTGGGGGTGGCGCCTGTGGCTCAGTGAGTAGGGCGCAGACCCCATATACTGAGAGTGGCGGGTTCAAGCCTAGTCCAGCCGAACTGCAAAACAAAAAGATAGCCGGGTATTGTGGCGGGCGCCTGTAGTCCCAGATACTCGGGAGGCTGAGGCGAGAGAATCGCCTAAGCCCAGAAGCTGGAGATTGCTGTGAGCTGTGTGATGCCACAGCACTCTACCGAGGGCGATAAAATGAGACTCTGTCTCTACAAAAAAAAAAAAAAAAAAAGCAGTTTTGGGCTTATGCTCCTTCCTGTACTTGAAGTACTTGAAGACTCTCACTGGCTCCCCAGAGCCCCCGTACTTTCTGACTCTGAGACTCCCAAACTTAGAATCTCCCATCAGGAGTCAGTGGCCAGGGATTGTGTCCTTCATTGATCCAGCCACTTGCAGAAGAAGTAGATCCCTCAGCCCTCACCAGAGTGCTGAAAGAGTTGAGGTTAGAACAGTGTATAAGCACATGGGGGTATGGGACCAGAGCTCCCATTTCCCACTTTCCCACCGTGAGCCCACTGCAGTCCTCCCTCACCAAGGCCCTATAGACAAGGATTGTTCTCCCCATTTAATGGTGTGACAGGTCCAGGGTCAAAGAATGGGGCTCTGGAAAGAAGCCGGATTGACCCCCCATATTCCCAGCAGGCCTTGTGCACATTGGAGACCAGAGCCAGGTCACTCACAGTGACAGGGCCAGCTGCTGCCTGGTAAGTCCTAGAGGCCAGGAGGGACTCAGCTTGCCCACCCTGCACACCTCTTCCCTGCCAGCATCCCTGGCAGGCACTCACTTGCTGGAGCCACTCCATATTCCTGATGTCCCATGTCAGAAAGAGACAGATGCTGCTAGTTTCCTGGTGCAAGCTTTGCTGCTCCATCCCCTCAATTCTCCCCAGGCTGCTCGGGGCAGCATGGCAGCAGCTAGGGCCAGGCCTTGGCTCTAGCCAGTGATGGGAGCCCAGAGAAAAGCACTGGGCCTACCTGTGGACCTACTCTGCCACTTATTGGCTGCTTGTATTAGAAAAGGCTCTTGTGAGAGCAACAGAGTCACTCTGCTTTGGGAAGCCCCAGGCGAGGAACAGGAGGCCGCTGACTGGACAGTCACTGCCTAGGAGGAGGGTCAGACAGGTGGTGTTGCAGGTTGAAGGTCCCTTATTCAAAATGCTTGAGGCTAGGGAGGCGCCTGTGGCTCAGTGAGTAGGGCACCGGCCCCATATACCAAGGGTGCTGGGTTTGAACCTGGCCCTGGCCCCCAGCCAAACTGCAACAACAAAAAGAAAAGCCGGGCGCTGTGGCGGGTGCCTGCAGTCCCAGCTATTCGGGAGACTGAGGCAAGAGAATTGCCTAAGCCCAAGAGCTGGAGGTTGCTGTGAGCTGTGATGCCACAGCACTCTACCAAGGGCAATAAGGAGAGACTCTTTCTAAAAAAAAAAAAATGCTGGCTCGGCGCCTGTGGCTCAATGGGCTAAGGCGCCAGCCACATACACCTGAGCTGGCGGGTTCAAATCCAGCCTGGACCTGCCAAACAACAATGACGGCTGCAACCAAAAAATAGCCAGGCGTTGTGGCGGGCGCCTGTAGTCCCAGCTACTTGGGAGGCAGAGGCAGAAGACTCGCTTGAGCCCAGGAATTGGAGGTTGCTGTGAGCTGTGATGCCATGGCACTCTACCAGGGTGACTGCTTGAGGCTCTGTCTCCAAAAAAAAAAATGCTTGGGGCCAGAGGTATCTTAGCTGTGAGATGTTTTCAGATTTTGGAATATTTGCATACATACAATGAGATATCTTAGAGAGGGGACCCAATTCTAAACACGAAATTCATTTATTTTCATATACACCTTATTATATATAGTCTAAAGTAATTTTATACAATATCTTTAACAATTTTGTGCATGAAACAAAGTTTGTGTACGTTGAAGCATCAAGTAGCAAAAGTGTTGGGTGTGGAATTTTCCATTGTGCTGTCACGTCAGCACTCAAAAAGGTTTGGATTTTGGAGCAATTCAGATCTCAGATATTTGGAGTAGGGATGTTCAATCCGTGTAACTGAAGTTACCTCTCTCTGAGCCTCCCTTTCCAGACCCTTAACACAGGACTGACGACACCCTCAGTCACTCAGTGAGTGACTGTACACACTCAATAAACAACAGCTGTTGCCCACAGGCATTAGAAGGGAACAGCCTTCAGGCCCAGTTACTGTGCAGGTGCCGTGATCTCACTGCCTTCTCCTGGCAGCCCTTCCAGGAAGATATTCTTCTCCCCATTTCCCAGATGAGAACACTGAGGCTCAGAAGGAAGAAGTGACTGGTCCAAGGACACATGGGGAAAGTGAGAGAGTTGGTACACAGGGCCAGGTGCTATCCCACAGCACAGCACATCCCACACCTAGGTAGCTCCTCAGTTCCAAGGATCAGGAGAGGCTCTGGGTGTGCATGAAGCAAGGGACATCTGTTACTGGGATGTTTACATAGAAGTTGATGGACAGTCATGACGCCCAGGCACACATGTGCCCTTGCTCAGTGCTTTGGGCTCCAGCCAGTGGCAGCCCTAGGGCCCTCACACCTGCTGCTCCTACCTGGAGACACTCTTCCCTCCACTTCCCAGCTGGCCAAGCCCTACTCACCCATTACATATGACTCAAACCTCAGACCCTCCTCAGGTCCTTCATTCGAGGCCAGCTTCTAAGCCGAGCCCCCGATTTGTTTTTTGTTTTTTTGGTTTTTTTGTAGAGACTGAGTCTCACTTTATCGCCCTCGGTAGAGTGCTGTAGCATCACACAGCTCACAGTAACCTCCAACTCCTGGGCTTAGGCAATTCTCCTGCCTCAGCCTCCCGAGTAGCTGGGACTACAGGGGCCCGCCACAACGCCCGGCTATGATCCCCTGATTTGGAGGCTGTCACTGCTGTAATAAATGGATGGTTTAAACGTTCTCCTGCCCCCAAACCACAAGCACCAGAAAGCAAGCACTGCTTTGACAGTGTTTTTTTAAATCAATAGCTCTGAAACAGTAGCATATATCAAAATTACTTGGAAAATGTGGATTACTAGGCCCCATCCCAGAATTTTATACTTAGAGAAAAAAATATTTAGTGAAGCCTGAGAATTTTCATTTCTAACCAGATGCTGCTGGTCTGGGTGGGAAGTGGGGATCACATTTTGGGAAACAGTTTTAAGAGTCAATACACAGGCTGGGCATGGTGGCTCACACCTGTAATCATAGCACTCCGGGAGGCTGAGGCGGGTAGATCGCCTGAGCTCACAGGTTCCAGACCAGCCTGAGCAAGAGCGAGACCCTCAACATACTAGCCAGGCATTGTGGTGGGTGCCTGTCAATAGGGCTACATTAGGCTGGGTTCCAGCTTCTTGAGAGGGGAGAGAATCACTTGAGCCCAAGAGTTTGAGTTTACTGTGAGCTGTGACGCCACGGCACTCTACCAAGGGCGACAAAGTAAAACTCTTGTCTCGAAAAAAAAGGAGCTGGTGGGGCGGTACCTATGGCTCAGTGGGCAGGGAACCAGACCCACACACCAAAGGTGGAAGGTTCAAACCAGCCCCAGCCAAGCTGCAACAAAAAAATAGCTGGGTGTTGTGGTGGACACCTGTAATCCCAGCTACTCAGGAGGCTGAGGCAAGAGTATTGCTTATGCCCAAGAATTTGAGGTTGCTGTAATCTATGCTGCCATGGCAATCTACCCAGTTGACAAATAAAATTCTGTCTCAAAAAAAAAAAAAAAAGAACTCCAATGGAACAAAAATAACATCCCCTGCACTCTCCCTGCCTCGGGGAAAATGCCCCCATTTTCCCATTCACAGGCGTGTGTGGCTCTTGATGCAGTTAAGTCATTATCATTCTTGCTCACCACCCTCAAACTCCATGCAGGGTAATACCTGGCAGAACTGGGTGCAGTAAAGTGTTGAACAAAAAGATGAAGAAGACCCATTAGTGTGTGTACGTGTTCATGCCTGTGCACACTCAACCCCACATTGCCCATCCCTTCCCACACTCCTGGGACCCTAAAAGAGACCCTACCCCCACCCCTCCACCTGCTGTAGGATTTGGCCTAATCCTGGAGTATGCTTGTGAGGCAGCTGCAGCTTTCTCTGAGGGGAAAAGACCCCTCCAGAGGAAATCTCCTTTTTATTCTCCTGCTACCGAAATCTGACCTTGGTCAGCACCTGGGGCCTGTCCCCAAGAAGTGGCCGAGAAGGGAGCGTGAAATCGCCAACAGCTGAACTCACCCGGCTTTCTCCACATCCTCTCCAGCCAGATCACTGCTCACATTCCACAGTACCAGCCCTTTCTGGGCCCCCCAGTGCCAGGTTCATGTTCTTTACCCAGCCTAATGTAGCCCTATTGACCTTATCACTTGACTTTAAGAGGTATGGCTGCAGGCTCCTTGCAGTTCTGGAACCTCCAGGCTACCCACGTCTTCAAGACTCACCTCAGGGTGGGCGGCTCCTGTGGCTCAGCGAGTAGGGCGCCGGCCCCATATACCGAAGGTGGTGGGTTCAAGCCCAGCCTCGGCTGAACTGCAAAACAAAAAAATAGCCGGGCGCTGTGGCGGGCGCCTGTAGTCCCAGCTACTCGGGAGGCTGAGGCAAGAGAATCGCTTAAGCCCAAGAGCTGTAGGTTGCTGTGAGCAGTGTGACGCCACGGCACTCTACCCAGGGCGATAAAGTGAGACTCTGTCTCTACAAAAAAAAGAAGAAAAAAAAAAAAAATAGCTGGGCATTGTGGCGGGCACTTGCAGTCCCAGCTATTCGGAGGCTGAGACCAGAGAATTGCTTAAGCCTAAGAGTTTGAGGCTGCTGTGAGCTGTGATACCATAGCATTCTATCCAGGGCGACAGCTTGAGACTCTGTCTCCAAAAAAAAATTATATATATATATATATGTGTGTGTGTGTGTATATATGTATAATATATATATTATCAAATATAGATCAATATATATATTAGATAAATTAAGTAGCAAAATGTCAGACTTGTTGAATCAGAGTGATAGAAATATGGGGTTCATTCTATAATATGTCTTTTTTGAATAAATTCTGGGCTTTTCCCTCATTATTAAAGGTTTTGTTAAAAAATAGCCAACTGATCGCGAAGTGTGGGCTAACTAGTTGCTAAATGTTTAACAAGACACCCTTGATAGAATTGCTGCTTTTAAAATAACTTTTTAAAGTTCTCTTCAAAAAGTGTTACTGCTGTCAATGCGACTCACTCAGTGGCACTGGATCTGCTCCAACTTCCAGCCTATTTATATACATAACTCTTGGTCCTATTTGTGCAAGATTTAAGTACTAAAAGCGAGTAACATGGTTTCTGATAACCTGCTGTGCTCCACAACCAGAGACCCACCATTAAAAAACAAGAAGAAAAAAAATTTTTCTTTTTCAGAAAATAGGAAAAATAAGAGGAACAAATGAGAATGGCATTCATATTGCCTTCCCATGTATCATGCTTAGTATCCTGAAACTCACAAGGCCATGAAGTGGGTCACAAAGAAAGAAGTTTCATCCAAAGAAATCATTTCTTTCATTGTCATTTTTTGAGTCTATTTGATTTTTGAGTAGGAGAGCACACTTGTTTAATGGGCTAATGGATTGTTAAAAAGTTGATCTATGCTTGGCACCTGTGGCTGGAAGGGCTAAAGCGCCAGCCACATACACCTGAGCTGGCAGGTTCGACTCCAGCCTGAGCCTGCCAAACAACAATGATGGCTGCAACCAAAAAATAGCCAGGCATTGTGATGGGAACCTGTAGTCCCAGCTACTTGGGAGGCAGAGGCAGGACAATTGCATGAGCCCAGTAGTTGGAGGTTGCTGTGAGCTGTGATGCCACAGCACTATACCCAGGGTGACAGCTTGAGCCTCTGTCCCCCCTCACCAAAAATAATTGATCTAGTTTTAACTTAATACTTTAATTTAGATGTATTACTGAATGTCTGCCTTCTGGGTTTACAGCAGTGTCATAGTAGTTATGTATTTTTCACATTTTAAAATTAGTAATCATGTGTAATCATTTTACTTTCAAACATAGAATACATAAATAAAAACTTAACTTAGTCCTCTGTACATTATTTCATCTAATGTTATTCAACCTAAAAGAAATAGAAAAAAAAAATACTTGGAGATTCTGGTACAAGAAATAATAATTTAAGAAATTCAAATTCTTAAATTTAAAAACTGTAAACTCCATTTGTTTCAGCAATCGTCTGATTTCTTTTCTGACTGTATTTATCTTCGTTCATTCTTTATGAGGTTTTGGTATCTCGTCCTTACCTTAAACATTGTTATTGGTATTAAAATTTAAGCCTTTTTGGTTTTGTGAAGGCAAAAAGTGGAAACCAAACAAACACATGTATATGTAAAATTGATAATAATAAAAAAGTAAACTCTATGTATTTGTTTTATAGTTATGATATTTTTGAACTAAAGGATGAAGACATTGAATCCAGTCTAAACATTTTTGTTTGTTTGTTTCAGTTGTAATGGTGGAAGGATAGTTTCCTGAATACCTGAATATAGCATACTTACTTATGGTAGAACATGCGAGCCATACCCATCCTTTGCTTTTCCCCTCCTGACAGGACATCTTTCCAGTCCATAACGGCGTCCCATCCTTAAGAAAATGAAAAGTGACACATGTTTATAAATCATTTGTTTAACTGTCACTGTCTCTACCCTGGACAAGTGACCCTGGCAAGTTCAAATTGTTAACATGGAGACCTGGTATTCTATAGGACATAAGCTTGGATAAACTAGAGAGCTTCA
>CAUYON010041177.1:0-17650 GCA_963573935.1 Arctocebus calabarensis
ATGGGGTGATGAGAAGAATGTGTATTCAATTTTATTAGGATGAAATGTTCTGTAGATGTCTGTTAAATCCAGATGTTGAATGGTTAAGTTTAAATCTAAAATTTCTTTACTTAGCTTCTTTTTGGAGGATCTATCCAACACTGTTAAAGGAGTATTAAAAATCTCCAACTACTATGGAGCTAGAGGAAATCAAGTTACTCATGTCTATTAGAGTTTTTCTGATAAATTGAGGCGCATTCTGCTTGGGCGCATAAATATTAATAATTGGAATCTCATCATATTGAGTATTACCTTTAACAAATATGAAATGTCCTTCTTTATCCTTTCTTACTTTGTTAGGTTTAAAGCCTATTGATTCTGCAAATAAGATTGCAACGCCTGCTTTTTTCTGTTTTCCATTTGCCTGGAATATAGATGACCATCCCTTCACCTTGAGCCTAAATTTATCTTTTATGGTAAGATGAGATTCTTGTATGCAGTAGATATCTGGCCTGAGTTTTTGTATCCAGTCAGACAACCTATGCCTCTTTAGAGGACAATTTAAACCATTCACATTAATTTAAAATAATGGTACATCTTTAGAAAGTGCAGTGGACATTTTTAATCCTTTCATTACTGTAGAAGTTGAAATTTGATAAAAAGTTTCTGGGTGGGTTTACTTTTGTGGTGGAGGAATACGCTGGTCATTAGGGAGGATAGGTGTGAGAATATCCTGGAGAGCTGGTTTAGTTATAGCAGATTTCTTCAGCATGTGGATGTCATTACAGTATTTAATTTCTCCATCATAAATGAACTCAGTTTAGCTGGGTACAGGATCCTGGGTTGAAAGTTCTTTTGTTTTAGGAAATTAAAAGTCGATGACCATTCTCTTCTAGCTTGAAAGGTTTGATCAGAGAGATCTGCAGTTATTCTAATATTCTTCCCCTTGTAGATAATGGATTTCTTACATCTGACTGCTTTCAGAATTTTCTCCTTCATATTAACTTTAGTGAAGTTAGTTATGATGTGCCTGGGGGATGTCTTGTTTGGTTGAGTTGTGCTGGGGTTCTGAAACTGTCTGCTATCTGAATTTCAGAATCTCTTGGCATGTCTGGAAAGTTCTCTTTCATAATCTCATAAAGAAGAGACTCTGTGCCTTGTGATGCCACTTCGTCATTTTCAGGTATCCCTATAAGGTGAATATTGGTTTTCTTCAAGTTAACCCAGAGCTGTTTGACAGAATGATCCATTTTCACTTTCCATTTCTCTTCCTCTTTGGAAGTTTGGGAGTGTTTGAAAGCTTTGTCTTCCATGTCAGAAATCCTTCTGCTTGCTCCATTCTGTTACTGAGGGATTCTACTGTGTTTCTCAGGTCTTTGAGGGCTTCAACTTCTCATTTCAATGTGTCAAAATCTTTGATCATTTTGTCTTTGATTTTGTTGAACTCTTGAGACATCTTTTGGGTCATCTTTTGGATTGCTGCTTGAAATTCTAGTTCCATCTTTTCCTCCATTCCACTGATCTTATTTGCTATCCAGACTCTGAATTTGATTTCTGACATCTCAGCCATTTGCTTATGCAAGGGATCTTGTGCTGTATCTACCTTGTCGTTCCTTGGGGGAGTTGATCTATTCTGATTATTCATATTGCCAGAGTTTTTCTGTTGATTCTGCCTTATGATTATTTTTTACTGTTGCCTATGACCATCCTCATAGTTGGGGAGGTGTCTCTCCCAGATCAGACCCTGGCAGGATCATTCTGTTGTTGCTGGATCTTTGTAGGGAGTGACCCTGTGTAGCTCCTCTGGGGATGCCCTAGCCAGGGAGTTCTGGCTGTGGGAGCAGCTCTGGAATGTGGCATGCCCTGATCAAACAGTGGGATGTGGGGTTGTGTACGTGGTTCTGGGAGTGCCTGGCACCCGGTGGCCTTTGCAAAGGGAGCCCGTGTCTCCAGTAGTCTCTGGCTGGGAGGAGGTCTATGGAGGGAGAGCACATGTCTTGTGGCCTCCTGAGTCTGTTGCCAGACAGGCAGGGCCAGTGAAAAGGCAGAGAAAGTAGGGGAGGACCTAGGTTCTGTGGCTTCTGGAGCTCATGGCCCGGGCAGGCAGGCGGAGGCCTGACAGTTTCCCAGCAGAGTCCCTGGCTGCTGTGGGCAGAGTGCTGGGTCCCTGCGGGGCATGGATCAGAGCCACGTGGGGGTCCTGGAGGGGTCCCTGGCTGAGGCTACTGGCAGGCCAAGGCCCAGTGGGGCACCAATGGAGGCCATGCGGGGGTCCTTATGGAGTTCCTGGCCTTTGAGGGCAGCAGGCCAAGGCTCAGTGGGGCACAGATTGGAGCCAGGTGGGAGTCCTGGCAGAATCCCTGGCCACAGCGCACAGCTGGTTGAGGACAGTCGGGGCACAGATCAGAGCCACGAGGGAGCCCCAGCCGAGTTCCTGGCCACTGCTGGCTGTGGGCCAAGGCCCAGTGGGATGCCAATCGGGGCTGTGCGGGGTTCCCAGCAGAGTTCCTGGCCACTGGGGTGGCGGGCTGAGGCCTGCTGGGGCATGGATCAGAGCCATGAGGGCGTCCTGGTGGAGTCCCTGGCTGTGGTGGGTTGTGGGCTTGGCAGGGGCAGAGTGGAGCCCCGTGATTCTGGGCAGAGTCCCTGGCCTGGGGGCTGACGGGGGCTTGGTGAGTCTCTTGAGTCTCTTACCTGACATGGCGCCTGGTCAGGCAGACAGGGAGGGTGGGCGCTGATCAAGTCCTCCTCCCTCAGTTGCAGCAGAGGTCAGGTTTCTGATGCGTCAGGTAAGGGGGAAAGCGTGTCCCAGAAGTTCAGAATGGTGGAAAACTTTAGTTCAGTTTTTCTGCCTGAAGCTTGGTTTCTTGGAGCTGCAGCTTGCCTCAGCAAAGGTGACCTGCAGTTATCACTTCTCTAGACTCGGCTCCCAGTCTTCAGCTCAATTGGGCAATTTCTGGAGGTTATCTTTCCTTTTGGACAGGAACCTCTTTCGGAAGCTGCTTCCAGTCGGCCATCTTGCCCCTCCCCCCTCAAAGCTGAATATTTTTTCTTTTATTTTCTGTTTTTCCCAATGTTCTGTTCTGGTGTTAAGTTTTTTCTTATTAAGATATTTTTAAATGAATTTAAAATGTCAATTCCTTGTCATCTGTACAGGTTTTCTCCTTCAACTGATTGTTGTGATGAACTATATGTCTAGATTTCTTAATACTAAATTGCGTTCCTGGAATAACTTCTCCCTGCTTATGGTATCTTGCTGGATTTGGTTTGCTGGCATTTCATTTAGGAGTTTTGCATCTATATTTGTAAGTGACATTCGTCTTTAGTTTTCTTTCTGAGTGTCTTTATGTGTGTGTTGATTAGGTTTTGTGGTCAGGATAATTTTAGTTTTGTAAAATGAATAGGCTCATTTCCTTCTAAAAGTGGGAAATACTGTTAGAGCATGAAAGTTATTTGTTCCTTGTAAATTAAAAAGAACTTTCTCATAAAACTGTCTAAGCACTGTAATAATCATTGCAGGCAGTGTTTTTTAGGAGCATATTTTTTCCATGTTTTCTACTTCTTTGTGATTCTAGTTTCCTAATTTTCCTAGAAAATTGTCTATTCATTGAGACTTTAAAATTCATTAGTATTTTTACACCTTTATTGTGATAGAATACATGTACATATATCATACAAGTCACCCACTTAAGTGATTTTTAGTGTATCACAGAGCTCTACAACCATCACGATAAATTTTTGTAACATTTTTAACCTCCCCAGAAAGAAACACCATATTGATTAGGTGCTATTGTTTGTGTTTGTTAGGTAAAGTTCCAGTTGTAGTTGAGCCCTTCACCCAGGGTTATGCTGTATACACTTACACAGTGCATATTAGGTCAGAGCTTACCAATTATTTTTAGCTTTTTAAGAAACTACCAAAATGTCTTCCAAAGTGGCTGTAACATTTGCATTACCTCTAACAGTAAAGGAGAATTCTTGTTACTACACATCCTTTACAGTATTTGGTGTTGTCAGCTGTTTGGATTTTTATCTTTGTAATAGGTGTATAGTGGTATTTCATTGTTGGTTTAATTCATAATTCCCTAATGACATATGATGTTGAGCAGCTTACTACAGGCTCATTTGTCATATGTGTAGCTTCTTCTGTGTGGTATTTATTTAGATATTTTCCACATTTTTGAATTGGGATGTTTTACTTTTGTTGAGAATTAAGAGTTCTTTCCATATGTTATATACAAGTCTTTTATTAGATATGTGTTTTGAAAATGTTTCTCTCATTCTTTGGAGTCCCTTTTTATTCTCTTAATAGTCCCTTTCACAGAGCATAATTTTTAAAAAACAATTTAATAGTGTCCAATTACTTTTTATGGCTAATTTATATTCCATCATATGGATACGCCACATTTTGTTTATCCATCATCACTTGATAGACACTTGGTTTGCTTTCTTTTGGTTACTATACATAATGCTGTTATGAATGTTTATGGGTAAGTTTTTGTTTGAAATACATTTTCATTTCTCTTGGGTGGAATTCCTAAGCCATGGAATTGCTGAGTCGCATTTTAACTCAGTGTTTAATTCTGAGAAACTGCCAAGCTTTCCCAAAGTGGTAGCACTACTTTATATTCCCACTAGCAATGTAGGAGGGTTCCATTTTCTTTAGATCCTCACCAAGACTTGTTATTGTATTTTTTATTGTGTTGTTATTTATATTTGCCTAGTGCCTCATGAGCATATTTTCATGTGCTCATTGGCCCTTTGTTTATCTTCTTTCCCTCTTCTTCACTTTTGATATTCTCTTCTATGGAAGTTCGTGGATTCCACTAAGACCTTCATGCAGATTATTTTCTTTTTTTTTTTTTATTGAATCATAGCTGTGTACATTAGTTCAATCATGGGAAACAGGGTGTGGGCTTCATGTATACACCCTTAATATGAGATAAATTCTTTATCGTTCAAGTGAAGACTACAACCCATTTATTGCACAGGAAGACGGGGAAAGGGGAGAGGGAGGGAAGGGGAGGGAGAGGGTGGGGGGAGAGAGGACAAAGGGTGAGATCACATGTGTGGTACATATTTGAAGGGTCAGGAGAAAACTTCTAAATACAGATCATGCAGATTATTTTCAATATTAACTTCAAACTCTGCCCTTTCTCCTGAAATTGTTTCACTTTCCCATCTGCTTCCTAGGAATTAATGCCCTGATTTCATTTCAGAATCAGTGTAACCCAACTAAAGCTCAACATCTTTCCTCCCTAGCTATTTATTCTTCCTTTGTGTTCCCGTATTTCTGTGAATTATACCACTGTTCTTCTAATCATCCAAACTTTAAACTTAGCGTTATATCTGGATATAAGAGGAATAGAATAGGGAAGGGTCCATTTGTTGCCAAGTTCTATGCTACTTCCACAATATTTTGTACCTGTTTTTTCTTTAATCTTTATTCTTTCCTTTTTGACCTCTATCTTCTTCTGACTCTGTTGATCCCTTACTCTTCTGGTTCTTCCGTGTCTGATCATTCTATCTTAGATTATTTTTATTTGCTCCATAAATGATTTGCCTTCTTCTTTTGCAACCAATGTATACCTTCTTTCTTTATTATTTTTATGTAACCCCAACATTTGAAGTGTCCCTTGCATATTTATAACTATCAAATATATATTTCTATCCCTGTAATAGTCTGAGATCTCCAGAGACATCTATCCAACTATCTGTAGGACAGGTGTCCAATTGGATAGAGATGGACATTGATAGGTTAAATGTCCACACTAAACTATTCCTACCCCAGATGATCCCAAACTCACTCCTCTTCTCATTTTTCCAGCCAATGGTAACACTATACTTCTTCACATCTCAGAACAGAAATCTGGCCATCATTCCTCCTGTCTTCCCCTTTCCCAACGCCAGATATTCACGATATTCTGCCCGACAACTTTATTTAATCACCTGCCATCATTATCCCTATACCACTTCTTTATCCAAGCCTTTATCATCTCTCATTTAGACTATTTCAGTGATCTTCAATCTTGTCTTCCTGTGTCTACTCTTTTGCCATGTCCTGACAGCACCCTTTGTGCAACCCATTGACATAAAGTAATTTTCCAAACCAAAAGTTTATTCATGCCATTTTCCTGCAAAGAACCAATAAAAAAAAAATAGTACAAATAACAACAACAAAATAAAAACAGGAAACTATTTAGTCTCCTTTGTGGTTACTTACTTTTCCAAAGGGTAAAGTTTGAGCTCCTTATCCTGCCATATTGAACAGCTTCCTGCCTACTTCTTAAGCTTCATCTTTCATCACTCCCACAGCCACACTTTATCTCAGGCTCCAACAATATTCTTCTGTGTCTTTTAACATGTTCCCTCTTCTTGAACTCCTCTTCCTGCCTTGTCTGCCTAGTGAACCACCATTTGTCCTTCAGAATGCTATCTTGGTGTCCTTTTCTTGGTGCAAAGATTTTTCTGAGGCTTCCAGGCACGATAAACTACGTTCAGATTCTTTTTAATTTTGTACAGTTGCATACTGCAACTCTTTTGTTTATGTGTCTATCTTCCCTATGAGCCTGCGAACTCTCCAAGGACCGATTGTGGCTGAGTTTTACTGAGTAAGTGTTCAGTAAATATTTATTGAATGAATGATTCTGATGTCCCATGGGTTGAGTTGTGATTTTTGAAGTCTATGGGGCATTGAAAGTGGAAATAACATGATAACACAAGTTTCATCTCTTTTCTCTCCTAAACAGAGAATTCTACTCCTTGAGATTTCTTGGAGGTAGGCATTATCACCTGGCTGAAATCCAAAGGAATGGCTGATAGGAACCTACTTCAGTCAACATGGATTTACATATATACTTTCTGGGAGCTCTCTACATAACAGAAATGCTTCCAGCCCCTCCTTGCCTGGGTCTTGGCATAACTTCTGATAGCTCTCTTGCTTAGGGATCACTTCTGGGCCAGTGAGAGATCAGATTCCTTTAGGGAGTTGGACAGAATAATGTTCCTTGGTGCCATTCCTAGATGCCTGCAGGACTTGGAATTCTGAGAAGCAATCTATGGGCTAGAACTTACTCTAAGAAGATGAGCAGCTCTATGGCCAAGTAGGATCCTAGAAAAGACTCAAGAACCTCTAGTCATCGGACTTTGGGTAGTTTATGATCCCATCTGGCCTTATTTCAGGTACACATTTACTGAGCACCTATTACGTGAAGGGAACTTGCCAGTGATGAATAACTATGTTCCTTGGTTTTGAGAGTTTATAGGCTTATCATGGATTCAGACATACAAGCAAATAATTTCAACATAATATGCTAAGTGTCATGATAGAGAACTTTTTGTGATGCAATGGGGTTATAGAGGAATAGCACCTAATCTATCCTGACAAAGTCACAAAAGGAGTTTTGGAGAAGTGACACCTCAATTGAGTTTTGAAGGTCCTATAGAGGTTTTCCAGGGGCCAAGAGAACATTCAATGCTCAGAGGTCAGCTCTCGTAGGGACACAGAGGTGCAAGCCAGCATAGTATATTTATAGGATTGGGGAGTATTCCTTGCTAAGGAGAAAGTGGCAGAAATTATAGCTGGAGATATAGACAGGATTCAGATCACTGAGGATGTAAAATTCTCTTTGGACACCATTAGTTCCTGTACATTGCTGAATTATTCAAATCACCTGGGGGAACTTAGACATTTTCTTGATTATCTAGGTTTGAGAATCACATCTGGAGGCAGAAACCATTGAAAGATTTGTAGCAGAGGAGAGAGATTGCCACAGTGGATCACTGTAGTAGTGATCTATGTGCTTGAAGGTAGATTTGAGAGGAATGTTAGTAGAGGCAGAAAGGCCATTTAAGAGGCCACTGAATTTGTCTAAGTGAGATATGGTGGACTGTACAAGGCAGTAGCAGTTATGAGGGAGAAGAAGAGGCAAAAAGATTTTCTTTTCTTTTTTTTTTTTTTTGCAGTTTTTGGCTGGGGCTAGGTTTGAACCCACCACCTCCGGTATATGGGGCCAGCGCCCTACTCCTTGAGCCACAGGCACTGCCCTAAGGCAACAAGATTTTAACATAGTGAAATTCTTATGACATTGGGAGAGTTGGTGAGAGACAGAGAAGCGTTTAGGAAAATTCTTCAGGTTTCTGGCACGGTTGTCTATGTAGAGGGTGGTGTTTATGGCTAAGATCAAGAATGTAGGGTAGAGATAGAATGGAGAACTATGGATAAATTATTTTTGGAACTTGCTAAACTCAAGGTACTATAACACTTCTAGGTGAGAGAATGGCTATTTTTTTCTGGAACTCAGGATACGTGTTTGGGCTGGAAATACGAATCTGGGGCCCTCTGTATGGGGTGGTTTAAACCATATGAACATCAGAAATCTCTCAGGGAGGGTGTATAGAGAGTGTGTCATCAGTTATTCCTTCCTTTACCTTCAAGTACTGTTATACTAGGGAAGATGAAGCAGCTTTTCTTTTCTTTTTTTTTTTAATGTGTGATTAAAGTGAGCCAGGGTAGTGTAAACGGCATAAAAAAATGGAGTTAAAAAACCTGAGTTCAACCCTTGCCTATGCTACTTCACAACTGCAGCCCGGAGCAATTCCTCAGCCTCTCTCAGCCTTCAGGTCTTCATCTATAAGACAAAGGTAGTAGGAATAATCTGCCTCCTTGGGTTTTTGAGACAGTCCAGTGAGAACACGTATGTGACAAGTGCTGTGTAAAGAGCCATAGAAACATTAGGGAGTTTCCCCCTAGAAAATTAAACCAATATATAAGAATTACAGTGAGACAGAGTTGGCCCAATATCAGGAACATCTGTCTAATGCTTTGACTGTTGAATAATGGGAAGAGCTTTGGGACGTGGGGAGCTCTGAGGCTCTGGAGGCCTTTAAGCAGAAGCTATGGTGCTAGGCATACGCTGAGGATTTGTTGCTAAGGGTTGGGCTGTCCTGAATGACCTCTGAGTTTTCTTTCATAGCTCAGACACTGTTTGAGTTACTGGACTACTTCTCTACCTGTTTTCTGAAACTTTTTACACTAGTTAGAGTTTTATTAATTGTAAAAGTAAGTACAGATGCATGGTTGTTTCTTATTTAAATCTCTTAAAACACTGGGAATTTTGGATCCTAAATGGAGATTTCATTTATAGACCCCTGATAACAGGGAAAACTGCTTCAGGTCTTAGTGCATTAGGTATTTACAGATACTTTGTGATGCTTTTTGATGAGCATCCAGTGGGGCTGATATTTGGGCAGGTTATATAGTGCAATTAGGCTAATCTAACACAGATGGATGGGAGGGATGGACATTTTGCTGTTGTAAAAATACCAAACTAGAGATTACTTTAAAATAATCCATTTCTCTTACTTTCAAGCAGAAATGATACTATGAAAAGCTAACAAAATGTTGCCAAGCAGAGGTCGTGCTTGAGTATGTTTCGTTGAGTAGCTAAACATCATTTGTAATCAGCACACTAATTATTTGTATGCAAATGAATGTTAGAGAGCTTAGAAAGAGTTTTTTTCTAAACTGGGTTAAACATGCCCTAGGAGCTCATGTTTATACTCTTAATTTACTCAGAAACCTGTTGTTGCTGTTCTTCTGATAGAGGATAGGTAAAATATCCCAGCCTATGAATGAATTATCACAAATTTTGAAATGGTATGAATTGAATTGTACTTTTCTGTACTTACTGCTAATCACTGATATTAACAAACATTTGCTAAACAAAGCCTAATTTATGTGATAACTTTCTCTACACAGAGATTATTTCTCTAAATGAAAGATCTCTACCCATGTCATATGATGAAGAATTCTCTTTGTGCTTATCGAGGTAACTTTTTGGCTCTTTATGATTATTGAGGTAACTTTCTGGCTCTTTTAAAAACATCACTAAAACATTTGTTCCAAATAATACTAATTTCATACCTACAAAATATTCTGCTAGAAAAAAATTGCTATAAACCATATAGAGGTGAACAATTTTGGAAAGCCAAGAATCTAAGAAAATAGATTCAGTTTTAATTGTGGGTAGGAACTTAATTCGTCTTCCTGATGTTTCAGCAGGCCCTTCAAGATCTTTTTAAGGCCCTTGGTCAGCTTTTGATAATTTTTTCTCCATTGCACTGTGGCTGTGACAGAGGTTGGTTGATAGAAACTTCTAGTTAGTATTTTGAAAAGGTAAAAGCGTTTAAATTCTCTTGCTCCCGCCATCTTACTCCCTGCCCCTGGTCCTCATTTACATGAACTGGTGAACTGAGAGAGTAGGAATACTCTGGCTGTGGTGTCCTAGATCTTGAATCCTGGGATGACAGGGCAGTGGGGCAGAAGATTTAAGGATGGGAACTATGGAGGGATGGAAGTTGGGACGGAGAAAGAAAGAGTATGAATCTATCAATGACCCAAAGGTAGAAGCCAAGGAGCATTAGGTCTTAAGCAAAATCACAGGCCATTGGGTCAGGGTTAAGGGTAATAAATAAAAGGAACAATGGGGACATAGTCCAATTCTAAGCCAGCCAGACACTGCTTTGGCCATGCTGTCTGACCTCCAACCCATGGAACTCTCTTCATACCAGTTCTCTACAAGTGACTGGACATTTTCTAGCAATTCCACTTTTTTTGAGGGGGATGATGTAGTGTATAGGAAGAGCCCTGTCTGGGAGTTTGGGGAGCAGATGCTTGGATTTTAGGCAGTGCTCTACCAGTAATTGGCCATGAAACTTTAGGCAGCTTATCTAAACTTTCAGGGCCTCAGTTTTCCCATATATAAAATGAGGATTGAGGAGGCACAGATGCTTTCTACATCCATGAATTGTGAGTTCTAAAGCACTGAAAAGAATTCTGTGGCCTTTGGTTTGAGAAAAATAAATACACCTTACATACTACAGTTAAACTGAACCCATGAAAACCCTGAGAGTCAGAATCAAAGTATAAATAGTCAGATCCTTTCCCCAGCTTGGGACAGTCAACTTTTTAGCATTTGTGGAAATGACAGGAAGCAAACCGATTAGGGTTGAATAGTTGTGCTCCTCGGCCTCTGCAGATGCATTAGCTTACATACCAGTATTAAAGCAGAGGTCCACCGTGTTCCAGGGACTCTGATGGGACTCTGATAGACCCATCAGAGTCACACACATCACCAGAAAGCTGGAGAACTTTTGTCCTTAGCCAAAGTTACACAGGGCTCGTTCTCTGAGGGTTGCAGTAAGATTGAGTGCCTCTTCTGAATGGCCCACCCTGTCGGTCCTGCCAGTGTGGGGCAAAAAACATAAAGGCTATCAGTTGACTTTACAATGTTAATTTTAAAAATAAGCCCTTGATTATAAGAAACAGCCTTAATTATAGCTTACAACGGGTCGGCCATGCATTTCTGAATAGTTTAACCGACAAGGGAAGAGTAGATATGCGCTGGGGGGTTCATTTGCAAGCTGTCCCACACTCAAATTGTACTACTGCAACCCCACAATTTTTAACCAAATTACAAGCACAACGAATTAACACAATTTGTTAATTTCATTTTCAATTGTGCTACCACCAGGAGTATTTCTGTCTTTTGGCCTTTTTGACATAGAGACTTCATCTTAAAAGCAGAAAGACTTTAATATAGCAAAATCTATACCTATTACAAATAAAACTTGTTTTATTTTCTTTACCCAGCTGGTTAATATTTTTATATTAATTATGCAACCAAGGCATCTTAAATATCCTAGTTAAAACACACACTGCTGGCCAGGAATTGTTCAACCCCCAGCACACTTTTGTTTGTCTGTAAGGAAATAAATGCTTAGAACTGTAAATGGGTAAACTCAGTCTGTCCATGTAGCGAGGTCAATAGTACTTGTGGTGAATGTACAAGGGATAGGGGACTAATTATTATTGAGACTCAGGTAAGTGATTTCTTAGGCATTTTAGCTGTCATGCTGTGGAATAATTGTAAACCCACCAGGAAGGAATTGCAAAACACAGCCTACTTATTCTTTCTCTAATGGCTATATAGAATTTTTTTCTGTCCTGGTGGTTTGTGCCAAGTCTCTATTTAATCATTAAAAGGAATGTTATTTTAAGTATTGCTTCCTCAATAACACTGCTTCACTGAAACTCTGCAGAATGGTGACTTTGCTCAGAGTGCAGCTTCAATGGGCTAAAATGATTTAAGGCAATGAAAGCTATTAATAGAAGAATGCAAAACTCTGTAGCACTTGTATTTAAAGTTTTGCTTAAGTTTAATATTACCTCTGACTAATGTAACCATCTGGATCCAGCATCATCAGTGACAACATAAAATTGTTAAACACCACTTCATAAGCATCATTTGGCTTTGGTACAATTTTATGATCATGCCTTATTGTAGTATTTTATTAGTATCATTTAAATGATAAAAGCAATAGCAGCACCAAATATTCAAGGCATGATATATGAGACAGAAACCAAGGTAGTGGGTCTCCAGCTTTGTAACTAAATTTTACCTGCATCTGGGCCTTCACATAATCTCTTCTCTTAGTCAGGAAAGCCTTTCAAATATTGATTGAAAGACTTTTTCAGAGAAGTTCCCCTTTCTCCCCTCAAGATTCTTGATCACCATTCCCATTTGTTTTCTTCTTAGTATTTCTCCAAAATTATACCTGCATCTGTTTTTCTTTAAATTATCTCCCCTGTTAGATTGTAAGTTATACAAGGGCAGAGACCAGGCCTATTTTTTTATTCATTATTTTATTTACCTATTTATTTTTTTGAGACAGAGCCTCAAGCTGTCACCCTGGATAGAGTGCTGTGGCATCACAACTCACAGCAACCTCAAACTCCTGGGCTCAAGTGAGTCTCCTGCCTCCGCCTCCCAAGTAGCTGGAACTACAGGTACCCACTACAACGCCCAGCCATTTTTTGGTTGCAGCCGTCATTGTTGTTTGGTGGGCCCAGGCTGGATTCGAACCTGCTAGCTCAGGTGTATGTGGCTGGCGCCTTAGCCCATTGAGCCACAGGCGCTGAGCCCATTATTTTTTAAAAAGATTATTTTTCAATTGTAAATTGACAAATTGTGGTTGTATGTATTTACGGAGTACAAAGTGATGTTGTGATTTATGAAGACAAAGTAGAATAATAATGTCAAGCTAATTAACATACCTATCACCTTAAATAGTCACCCATGTATCCATTTGCCTAGCAAATTAAGTGGAGACTCTGAATATTTTCTAGGTGACTATATGTACTTTGGTGAGTAAATAAGGCAAAGTGATCAAATTAGAGACAGGGACCGATCCTGTATGCTCAGGTTTTCAAATTAATCTTGTAGTTGCATTTGACCCTGCCTAGGCCCATGTGAGTTCACACCAGTAGACTCAAATACTTGCTGGACATTTTCACCTGTTGACCCCAGATGTCTCAATTACAACCTATTATTTATCATCAGCCTCTCAACTCTCTTTTTTCTCCGTAGTCATAACTTGGATAATGGTACCATCATGTAAGCCATCAACTAATTAAGACAGTTAGCATTTACTCTCCTATCTCGCCTGGAATTTCGGCAAGAAGGCCTGTCAGTGCCTCCTTCTGAATGTCTCATGGATCTGTGTTTTCTTTTCTACTTCCATTGGCGCGACCTTGGCGTAGGTCCTCTTCATAGACTACTGTAGGTCCCATCTAGACTACTGTAAATGCTTCTTCCTCCTCCCTGCCTCCTTGATCTTATTCCCTAAAGACCACCTCCCTTCTCCCAAATGGGCAAATGTTATAATGCTTTACTCTCTGTCTCGCTCTCCCTCTCGATCCACAAGTCAGTAAGGGCTGCCAATGTGCAGAAGTAGCTGGAACCTTACTGAGTAAGAGATAGTCAAAGATTGCAGACATACTATTTCCTTGAGATTAATTTCCTTTTTGTTTTCTGTTATGAATCCAATGGAATAAGTTATTAAAATGCTTTGAGCTTTTGAATAAAAGCACAGAACCATGCCATCAGGAATAACATAAAGGTTTCCTTTATTTTCTTCTAGCATCTTTCTGTGATGGATGATGTGACTATGAATCTTCACTTAAATATGGAATCCCAAAATATTACAAAATCCCAGAGTGTCAGAGCTGGACAGAGGCTGTCTGGTTCCTATGTCTGAGGTCGAGAGAAGAGAAGGGCTTTATTTAACATCACAGAGTGAATTAGCTTCAGAATTAGGACTCACACCCAGTTGTCTGTATTCCTCAAGTGATCACAAGGCTTCATTTGGATGTTTTATTAAAACATTTTTCCAGCTCTGTGACCCACCCCCCAGCCCACTGTGACATGACTTCCTTCCTTCATCTGATCCTTCTTTGCTTCTCTTGTACCTGAGTGCTAATCAGTGAGATTAGAAAGTCTGACTTTAATAAAATGACAGATGCTTCAGTGATGATTTTCAAATGAAGCACCAGGGATTTCTTATAACTGCTTTGGGGGACTTTTATATATGTTACTCACTGGGTTCACACAGGGCTGCCATCATCTGTTTCAACCAGGCAGCTATGTTTTTATCTGTTTTATGTGAACTCATGCTATCATTGAATTTAAATTAGTGATGTGTGAATGTCCATGGAAGGGGGAAGTTGATATTGAAAGTTGACATGTGTCATTGTGATGTGTCTTGAGGCAGTCTTCTAGTTTCTAGCATGGGAGGTACTGGAAGGAGGGAGATAGGGGCATGAGAATCAGAGAGAAATAGTGCTTCCCACTTGACTGTTTTTGTTACCCAGAGATGGTTAGCATATATTTAATGCATCTCCTTGGCATGATAAAAGGCAAGGCCACTGCTAAGTATGGTGGCCTGGGGTAAGGGCGCAAAATACAGGTTTACTGCAAACTCCTTCTTCTCTTCAGACTTCGTGCTCTGTCTCTTACCTTTATGGGGCTTTCCACACATGCCTGTAGACACCATTATCTTTGAGGAATCTCAATCCAGAGCATCAGCATTACCCAAGAGCTTGTTAGTAGTCCAGACTCCCAGGCCCACTCTTGGCCTGCTGAACAGGATCTGGGTTTTAATAAGAGGCTAGGGAATTGAGAAGCACTGCTATAGCCTACACGTTGAGGCTGTATCAGCAAAGGGTGGAGGGGTAACAGCTGCCCTGTGGCCATTTCTCAGTCACCCCTCAGGCATAGAGTTTAATCCATCCTTAGGAAGACAGAACTAGGGAAAAGGATTGCACAGGCCCCAGATACAGGCTTGAGGCACACGCATGGGAATGTCAAGGTCCTGGGTATGCTGAGAGTAGCCTAGAAGAGGGAAGCATGAACTTTGGGTTGGCAAATCCCATTGGATCTATAAATTCCCTCCCCTATGGGGAGCAGTGTGGCTAAAGGAGGGCCAGGGCGAGGCTCTTTCAATTATGGGGCCTGGGGAAGGGACCTGGTTGTCACAGTCTAAGAGTAATATTGTTGAAAGGTGTCCTAAATGTTTATGGGAAGGGGGGTTAGGTGGAAGTTGTTCAGGTCTCCTTGAGGTTCTGGATGGCTGCCAGGGTCTTTGTGGCTCTTTGGTATGTGGGGAAGTTGTGGTGGTGGGACCATTACTACTTTAAGCAGGAATCAACTTAAACTGTTATAAGCAAACTCCTCTGTAGCTTGAGACACATTTTCTGACTTATCTGTAGAAGGCAGATAGGGAGGTGCTTTCTATAATGCCTAATAACCATCTGACTAGACCAACTGTCAGCCTCCGTAAGGAGACATGTCAACGTGGCTGTGGAGGACCTTGAAAAGCTTTTTCCAAACCTCAGATAGCAGCCATTTTCTGTGTCTGGTGTAGTTAGGGTGGGGTGTCCATTGGAGGGGCAAAGTTAGTCATTTGTTGTCTACCACCAGCTGGATGATGCTATGGTTGTGGGACAGAAGCAGGTCTGAAATTAAGTTGAATGAATTGGTGCCCCAGCTGCCACAGTTCAGCTTCTTCATCTATAAAATGGGTCTAAGAGTCCTTGTCCTGTTTACCTGGCAGAAATTTTGGGTTACTCTACTGAGACAGAATACTAAAGTCCCTTATAACTTGTCAAGAGGGACAAACATGACATAAGATGATTGTTCTGCCACTAGTTGTCTTCCCTTTCTGAGTGTGCCTTAACGTCCACTTGAGTTTTAGATTTACCCTGTCCTTTCTTTAGCATGGAACTTTTCATGTTGCAGTAACACACAAGGCTCTGTGCAAAGCCATCTTTGCCATCCTGACTGATGCCTCCCAGCTCTTTCCACACTGATACACTGCTGTGATTATTGTTTCAGAGTTCCATGGGATGGAGATTTTATTTTGGCAAACATTTCTAAAGAGAGAAATAATTGCCTCTGGAAAGAGACTTGTTTTCTCTTCCAAAAATTCATATTTGCTGGTTTAAATTGATGTGACTTTATTTTTTTGGCTAGAACTCTACAATATTCCACTGAGCAGTAATTATTCCTTTGGTGTTGCAGGAGTTTGCTGAGAGAAGGGAATTAAATCTAAGAGAGTGAATCCATCTGGTACATATGTTGAAGCTTTCTCTGAGACCACCAACACTGAAATGTTAATGCTAGATTTTTATCTAGTAGTATCATTTAGATATTGATATAATATGAGCAAGTGTCCTGGGTTGCTAACCTGAAGGCTGAATTCCATTTCCTTACATGGCACTGGATGACCTGCACAGTGGATTGATGACCTTGGCAAGGAGCAATGTTAAGATAGAACTTACATTCCAGTCCTGTCACCTGTTTGTCAGACTCCGGTTGTCCCATTCCCAATCAAGGGTAGATATTAAACGCCAGTAGCTGGAAGACTCAGTGTCTCCCAGTACCTGAAGCACCAGTAACTAAGCTTAGAAGGACAGTAGAAGACCCACACACATACAGTAGGTGAGTAATTCTAGATGAGCCTGATACTTCCAGTATTAAGTGTCCTAGAAAGAGCCCCCGTCCCATGGAGGCTCACTAACATGTAGCCTTCCTTTTTACATCATGATGGGGTGAAGCTGGGATATGCTCCAGGACACCACAAAAGGCTATCTTGCTTGGATGGGGCTCTAGCAACCAGCCTAGCCTTGCTAGGCCTTTCTCTGGGGTGCTGAACTCAGTCTTTCTACCTAGCTACCAGCTATGGTCCAATCCAAATGAAACCTCTTGGAAATGTGGTGCTGCTACCTGCCTGATGATTAGTATTCCCACTGTACAAGGTCTTTCCTAAACATATTGCCACCTGAAACAGCCAGCTTGCATTTGTCATGATTTTTTGATCTTTGTAACTTGAATGGCCGGTCAGTCCCCTTAAGGACAACTCCTGGGACCTCCAAATTCTGACTCTGCTTTATCTGTGCTCTTTCTTTTCTTTCTTTCTTTCTTTCTTTCTTTCTTTCTTTCTTTCTTTCTTTCTTTCTTTCTTTCTTTCTTTCTTTCTTTCTTTCTTTCCTTCTTTCCTTCCTTCCTTCCTTCCTTCCTTCCTTCCTTCCTTCCTCTCTCTCTCTCTCTCTCTCTCTCTCTCTCTCTCTCTCTCTCTGTAGAGACAGAGTCTCACTTTATTGCCCTTTTCCAGCTCCTGGGCTTAGGCAATTCTCTTGCCTCAGCCTCCCAAGTTGCTGGGACTACAGGCGCCCACCACAACACCTGGCAATTTTTTTGTTGTAATTTGGCCAGGGTCAGGCTTGAACCCACCAACCTCGGTGTATGAGGTCAGCACCCTACCTACTGAG